>JAHWFP010220933.1:0-39712 GCA_023313725.1 Lithobius niger
TTCTGCAGCAATTGTCTCCGTTACCATGGCAACGATGCCGCCATTTTTTATTTAAAGTTTCGCCTCCTACCGTCTAGAACCTGACAGGTACTGCTTTCTAGTGCCGTTTGCGAAAGCAGGTATTATTTTATGACACGTTTTCAGAAATGCGTCACTACCTACTAATCTACCCTGAGCAAGACTAAGTTCCATCACCTCATCCAGTTATGACGACGCTTGTAAACACCTAGGCACTCAAAATGCGGATGAAAACCTATTTACCTTGCCCTTTGGACTTAAATGTCAAACAGCCTGAGCAAGGAATTGCACCCACGCGCTTCGAAACCAAAGGTCGATGTCAGTATGGCTTATCGGTAGGAATTCGGCACTTAGCAAGACCTTTTCTTTGTAATTCTTTTGCAAGGTTTTGTCCGTTTCTTTTTCTGCCCAATCAATTTCGTTTGCCAACCTCAGTCGCAGTGCAGTGGTCCGGGATGCCACTGCGCCACACATTACAGAGATGTTAACCGAACCCCAAACCTAGATTTTATCGTGTACTATTTGGGTCGAAACGTCATGTTCTTGAAGTTTATATCGTACATTTTATTCGCTTCTTACACTACGTACCGACTACTGGCACGGGAGTGGTCGAAGCATTACGATACAACATGCCATGTCAGGATGCAACGTCACACTTTTTTGCAGTACTGAACGCCTAGCTGGTTTAGGTTCAGTACTAAAACGTAGTTCGTGGTGTATTACGAAGCCTCTGTCACTTAATAAAGTAGGCGATGGTCCAAGACGGCGGAAACAAGATGCGTGAAGTACCGGTGTATCCTTCCATTCTCGCTCATTTTCCTTGAATTTGTTGTCACCGTCAAATGAAATATTCAGGCCACTTTGTCGTAATTACTCGTCGCCCGGACATTCAGCGGTCGGGTGTGCGGAAAAACGACCATGGAAAAAGCGGGGGGAAAAAAATAAAATTGACGTTGCTTGTGTCAAACTGCGATGAGCGCCATTTACGAAAATGGTGTTGGAGTCGCTATATTTCGGGAGAGGACTTGATGATAGTTTCGGCTGCTGGGTAGACGGGCGACGCAGAGGGGGTAGGATGGAAGTGGGGGAGGGGTTGCTACGCCCACACATTCACGATAATGGCGGACGCATGGAGTGACAAGATGCCTTAAGCCCCAGGCCTAATGACGCTTAAATTTCGTTTTTTTTTTTTACCGTCACGTTTAGTGTGTGTCGACGGAAAACGAGTGCTGCAGCGTAGAAAAACACAAGAGGCGACGAGAGCTCTGATAAGAACCCACTGAGAGAGCTCAAAATGTTTTGCGAGGTGCGATTTTCTACTACGTTATTGGGCAATATCAGTAGTTAATACCAAGAATTTGTAGGGTTGGGGAGGAGAATTTGTGACACAGCCCCCGTCTGACAAATCTTACATTCATTCCCATTAGTTCCGTCTAAGTTTATAGAGGGCGCCATGAGTTTTATGTGGGAGTTTCTACTCAGTTTTTAGCCTAAAATTAAATTAAGCTAAACGAAACTAGCTTGTATTTAATTATTATTTAGTTTAGCTTAGTCGTAATTTAGTTTACTTTAGATTTGGGCTGAAAAATGAGAACAAATTACCAGCTGGAACGCATGGTGCCCTCTAAAAACTCGGACGGAACTAATAGGAATGAATGTAACACGTTCCAATAGGGACTTTTTAGACTTTCTTGCTAACTCTTATAATTCCTTTTGACTGGATTTTGAAATATGCGTCAAGTTGGGTGAAAAAATTAAATCTGCAAATGCGTCTGATGGATATTTGCACTTTCTAAAGTTACAGTTCCTGTTTACCTCTGGTTTTGGTTTTCTCTGGCACTAGCTCGTTTGTAGATCTGTTTCCTTCCGGTTTTCGTTCGCTCTGGCTCGTTAGTATCTCTGTTTACTTCCAGTTTTGTTCTCTCTGGTTGCTCATTGCAGTTACCATTGCAAGGTTTCTCTGGCTCTAACTCGTGTCTGTTTACCACTGTTTACAATTTATACCTCTGTTTACTTCCGGTTTGGGTTTTGTTTGGCTCTAGCTCGTTTGTAGAGCTATGTTCCCTTCCGGTTTTGGTCCGCTCAAGCTCGCTTGTATGTCTGTTTACTTCCGGTTTTGTTCTCTTTGGTTCCTGCTCATTGCAGGTATACTATTGTAAAGTTTCACTGGCTCTAACTCGTATCTGTCTGTTTACTTCCGATTTTAATTCTCTCCAGCTCTGGTTCGTTTGTATCTCTGTTTACTTCCGGTTTTCGTTCTCTCCGGCTCTGGCTTGCTGCTATCTGTCTGTTTGTTTTATTAGGGTGTTGGTTTCCTCTAGATCGGCTCATTTTTATCTATGTTGTTTACTTCCGGTTTTGGTCTCTGGCTCTGGTTGGTTTGTAGTTCTCGTTGTACTTCCGGATTTGATTCTCTGCTCGTAAACCACTACAGTTTATGTAAAATGTATTCGACAAAAAAATGTGTGACATTAAATAATTAGCTTTACTGATTTGGCCAAAACATTAGCTCAAAGATGAAGATTATCAGAAGCCAAGACATTGCAATTTAATTAACGCAAATTACGACCATATGAAAAGTACGATGATATTGATTCAGTCGTCTTATTTTTTGTTGTTTGTGGTTCGTCGTGCTATAGGGAGAGTGTTACAAGTTTAAACAATCACACCAGAGGGCACCGGGGCTTCCACTTGTAATATTCTGATAATTCCATTTCCTGATGAAAAATTACTTCGCGCACTTGGTCGAGTGTGGCCCTCCTAAGTATCTTAAAATTGCTTAGTAAATTGTTGCTAATACAAATTATAGGCCTAATTACTCAAATATAGGCCTTACTACTGAAATGAAGGCCTATATAATTATACTTAAATATACTAATTACTCAAATGTAGGCCTAATTACTCAGATATAGGCCTAATTACTCAAACGTAGGCTATAGGTCTAATTACTCAGATATAGGCCTAATTACTCAAATAGAAGCCTAATTATACTCAAATATAGGCATAATTGCTCAAATGTAGGCGTAATTATACTCAAATATAGGCATAACCACACAAAAAATAAGCCTAATTCCATGAACGCCTTTACGCCTGGACAATACTATCCTAGCGTGTCCTAGAAAAGTAGTCCAGAGTTTTACTCCATTTACGCAACTCTTGTTGTTCACAGACTAAAATGGCTGCCTGTGTGGTGTGCAGAAACTTGACCCAGTACAATTTATAAACCAATGGTGGACTGCCCCCCTAATATAGTTTTGTAGTGATAGAAAAATTGGCGGTGAGTATGAGCAAATTTAATTACTTTCGGTTTGCCATTTCTGGAATATTTTTGCGGTTTATCGGCATAGCTTCATGCCAGATAAGAACGTCTTTACCGATATGTGTAATATTTCATCCTGAACTGAGAGCTCAACTTAAATTTAACTGCTGTACTGCTTTGAATGTATAGGTAAGATATCGAAATAGACATGGTTTTCCCCATAATGGCGCATTTCAATTTGGCACACTCTCTTGCTCGAGCCCTGTTAAACGGGGGTGGTACATCAGTGTGCTTGCGTATAATAATAATAATAATGTATTCTTTGCAATTAATTGTAATGGACATAAGAAGAGTGTGTTTACAGTACTTATAACCAGCCCAGGCTGTGAACTGTACAGAATAGTGGTACTATATGACAATTATATAAAAACAATAGAGCAGCGTCATGTGACGGCATATTGGCTACAAGAGAGATAACTGCACGGGGCACTAGATTAAAATGGAGGGTTAAACAACGGCACTTCTACTCAAGGCAGTGCTTTGAGAGTGGAATTCGTAGGCTTAAAAAAACGTTGTTTTCTCCAATCCCTTATGCTGCTAGGTTGTAATTGGAAAATAAAGATTCCACTTGCTTAAAAATGTCAGTAACTGCCAACAACTCGACAAAAATCGTGCATTATAGGCCTAAGAAATCCACTCTTAGCAACATTGTCTTCAGTAAGACGCCCTTCTTTTCTCCCTCCAGTGACCCTTGCAGCTATCCTAGTTACTGGCTCCAGCATAGAGTTATATACAATAATACAACGTTGTGTCACTGCCCTATCGAGGGACACATGAACATAACAATACTACAACAATGGTCGGATTAAAACACAAAACAAAATAAAAACGTGGATATAAATATAATGCTCCAATATGAGTGGTGTGCAATAATACTACAAGCCTGCATCAGTATGAAGTTCCTACAGTGAGCTAGGGAAAGAGTATGGTTTTCTAAGATAAATTCTAAGGTTGACACTTTAAAATGTTGCAATTTTCGTTTGAACGTTAGAATTTGTCCTAAGACGATTTCATAAAATTCTGCCCGATAGTCCACTTCTCTTCTTCCAAGTATCGTACGTCATCATCATTTGTAACGTCATCATTTTCTGCGTGCGTCATTATCATGGTCGTAAGCATTATCATTATCGCAGGTTTGTCGTCAGCGAGTTTGGCCGGCTGATATCAGTGATCGATTACTATTACACAGTGAAGTAACTCAGTCTTCGGGTGGGGGGGGGGGGGAGGGAGGGAATTGCCCCCACGGCTTACACGAATTTTCTTTGCCCAAACAGAAAGAGTTTTAAAAAAATAATAATAATGCAGGTCAAATGAAGAGACATACGATACTCAGGGGTTGAATGGTGTATAAGAGTTAGGGACTTAAGGGGCCGCAAACATGCTAGAAAAAGAATTCCTATTTAAGCAAATTGCACATAAGCAAATCGCACATTTTTCCAGATCGCACATCCTATTTAAGCAAATCGCACATTTTTCCGGATCGCACCGAAGGTACACGGAGGTTTTTTACGTCGCTTTATCCTACGTCGCTTTGCCTTACGTCGACTTGAACTCACATCGCTTTAGGAGAGAGGTGGTTACACGGAGGTTGTAGTTGGAGTGAGTTAAAACGACAGCGGGGGTTCCTGCGTCGCTTTATCTAATCCCCCATCAAGCAAACCCCTCTTTACTGCGGGGCGAGGGATAATCGTCTAACTGGAAAATCGCATAATTGGAAGAACGTATAACGGAAAACAGTATAACGGAATATCATCTAACAGGAAATTCGTATAATGGAAAAGCGTCTACCTGAAAATTCGTATAATGGAAAATCGTCTAATATCCCTGCCTCGCTCGCGATACCGCGCTCGCTGCGGCTATACATATAACATTAGAAACCGCAGTTAGACGTTAATCCAGTTAGCCGTTTATCCATTATACAATTATCCATTATACGATATTCCGTTTAGATGCTTTTTCAGATTTTTTTTCAGCCAGATTTTTTCAGGCAGATTTTAGACAATAGACAATTTTAGACGATTTTCCAATTAGACGTTCGTCCGACGCCCCCTTTATTGCCAAATCCCCATTCAGCCAGCTGGCTTTCGACTTCGTTTTAACGAAGTGTCAGGTTGCCGTCCTAGTTTCGTGACGTTTCAGCGCGCTCATTTCAACCAATCAAAGGGAAGCAATCCTTACAGCGACGTAGAAAATGAGTTTTAGGTGGGTACACGTAGATTGTTAAAGCGCTTCAACTCCTTACGTCGACGTATCGAGGTGGTTTGAGATAAAGCGACTTGAAATGGTTTTAGGTGGGTACACGGAGGTTCTTAAAGCGCTCTAAGCACTACATCGACGTAAGCTACGTCGACGTAAGATAAAGCGACGTGAAAAACCTCCGTGTACCCTCGGTCATAGAGGCCAACAGGTGTTCACCTTGTGACTTGTCGTAGGAAAAATATTTTTCGCATACTGGAACTATAGTGGGAGGGGGGGAGGGGATTGAGACTTAATGGCGCGTCGACAACTAAGTCATTAGCGCCAACCTCAGTCACAATGCATTGGTCCAGATTGCCACTGCGCCACATATTGCAGAGGTGTTAAACAAAGGCCAAATCAATCTTATCTAGATCTATCTACTTTGGACTTTTTTAGATAATACTCTATATAAGGCAAATTATAGTCCTAATGACTCAAATATTGTGAAAAGCTATTTTTGTGAAAAGTTATTTTAGTGAATTTTCATGTTGCCGCTAATCTGCAGAGGTCACATGTGACGTACTGACCGATGGATCAAATAGAACCGCGAAATAAGTTGAATGGTTTGGCGCTCACAAATCATTACGTTTATTCATGGTGACGGATTTTTACGTTGCGTTTACGTTTTTACGTTACAAAATAGTATGCGTAGTAACGCACGTTCAAAGCTGCTACTATACGGCTGCATTAGCTGCCGTTAAAAATACTTTTCAGCTAAACAGTCAGTCGTACTGCTCTAGGTTACTCCCAAGGTACTGCCAGAACATAATTAACTTATTTGATTTTGTTAGGGGTCAACAAAATTTTGGGAAATTCCTCTTTCGTTCATTACTGGTACAAGATGGGTGCCTCGTTGAGCGGAATAAAAATAACAATGCACAATTCAGACTTGCCACAACAGAGTAAAAGGCGCTATGCCACCATAACAATACCCAGCGCTGTCCGCCGTAATTTAAATCTACCCCAAAATAAAACTCGTTAAGGATTTCCGCCAAGCTTTTCGGCCACGTGAAGTCATGATATCAAACGTCAGGCTCTTTCGCCAATCTAATCCCACCGAATTCGGTAAAAATGCTTACTGCTCAATTTTGAATTATTTCATATAATGTTTGAAATCTTAGTCGGTGGGATTAACTTGGCAAAAGAGCTTGGCGTTTGATATCACGATTTCACACAGCCGAACATATACAACGGCGTTAAAAATACACAGAGAGGTGTGCCCAAACGTATAACCTATTGGCCCTTTAGGCCATTACAAATATGGGGGGGGGGGGCGCGGGTAAGGCTTAATGCCGCTTCAAGCCAAGTTTTCAGCCTGAGCCAGAATCTTTAGTTAATTTACCAAAAATTAACATGCTTGCCCCTTTAAGAGAAACATTGTGCAGACATTCCAAACGTCGCTTTTCAAGTTTCGGAGATTATAAACACAGACTCGTTAAAACTGGTGCCAAGCACTACCAACCAAGTCTCAACATCATTACCGTCCCGCCTTACTCACTCACTCACATACCGTTGTTTCACGCCGCATTATAAATTACCCTATTATAATTCAGCAAGGAAAACTTCGACATTGACCCCGGTTGACCTAAAGAGGTGGCAAAGACCAAAAACTTTGGCCACCAAACCTGCTACAAGCGCCATCATCGCCTAGCCCACCTTCTTTCACCTCCCCATTCCCCCGCCGCCCCCGCAAACACCGATTACGACCTACTGTCGTTAATGTATTTATAATGACTGCACAAACAAAACGTGTGAAAATATGAATATTAATGATCATGACCACTATAAACTTCCAGCCTTGATGATGTGAATGAATTGCGCGCTGCAGTGTGTGACGCACAACAACGAACGTTAAGGTGGGTAGGGTTCACTCCAACCGGAAAGGGTGGGGAGAAGAGTACAAAAGCCGGATGTGGGCAAAGAGGTCTCTAAACAATGGCAGACAGGAACGGACCAACGCCCAGGCACCGGAAGTGGGGAACGGAACTGCAGACCCATCGTCGCTCAGTCATTACCAGCTACTCCATTAACCCCAAAAGAAAAGCTTTTCTTCCATCAATGTCCCTATTATGGCGGTGCTGTACGTTTCGGGGTTGCTTACTCGGTAATGGGTATTTAAACCCCACCGTTTATAACCATGCTACTGATTAACTCAAACCCAACTTTATACAGCGAGGAAAACTGGTAGAAACAGACAGAATTTCGTGTTTATTGTAATCAGAAAATGAAGTTTTAGAGTGGCAAAGAGCGATAGTTAACGGTAGTATAGGGGAAGCCGGGGGAAAGTGGATATAGTTTGTTTAAGCGCCTGCTGTAGCAGAATTGCCAGATTAAACAAAACTATGAAAACTGGCAACGATTTAAGAAACATTTGTTTTTCAGGAAAAAAATTGACCAATATAGCATTGTCACAGTATTAAAAGTTTGATAATCCAGTTTTGAAAAAAAAGTTGCATTTATCCCCTTGGTACCGGGTACCAGGGCAAAGTGGATATTGTAATAAAAACAGTGTTTACAGATCATCAAAAGAATGAAAATCGTGCCACAAACATTTTTAGCCTCTTCACTACCTATTTTCAATCATCTTCAGTCCATTATCCGTGAGTTTTCTTTACATAATTACGCACCATTTTAAAACAGAAAACAACCGAATTCCGAATAGGTAAAAATCTCTTTCCTTGCATGACTCAATGGATAACCTTGACTGAAAACACCTGACAAATACGTATCCACTGTGTCCCGTGCACGTGGTCCACTTTGCCCCACTGTGCACCTTCATCCTGTTTTACTTCGTCCTTAAACTGTACTTAAATTTTCAAACTAAATTGTAGTACTACGTCATTCTGCAAGAATTCTTCTTCAAAATGGCACCATAATTCTCTTTCGGTGACAATTTCAAAGATATCGCACCATTCCCTCGCTGACAATTTTTTTTTAATCTGCATTTAAAAACTTGCCCACACGCTAATCCCTCTAGTGTCAAAATACCAAACTAACGTGACGTCACTAAGGGCTCGTTTACGCAACGAGACCTTCTCGCTCGCCAAAAGCTATTTGCTAGGCAACCGTTCTTTATTTACAATTAATTTCCCGTTTCTATTAAATGATTGCGGCAATAGGCAACAAATTAAATGTATTATAAATAACAACACGGACAAAGAACAAGGCGCAACAGTCATTTTAAACATTGCTCCAACATTGTTGCCATTTCACGCTATTTCCAAAATTTGCTATTCTCGCTGAAAAAATAGCTTCTAGCAGTGATCAAACGACGGTAGAATAAATAGCTACTCGCAGCGAGAATTCAAAATCCAACATGGCGTCCATTTCGGGTTTATCGATTCGAAGACAAATCTTCGAATACCGGTATTCAGGAATCTGTCCGTCGTCGTGTACTGCAGTAAAAATTGTTTTCTTGTCATAAATCGACGCTGTCATGTTGCAAGCATCGTACGTCGTGTCGCCAGGCACGAGCAGACAATTTGCTTTCGCGTTGTTGCCATGGTTACTACGTATAGATAACTCGAAAGCCGCATACTCCGACAAAGGCGAGAAGCAGCCAGCAGATTTAGTATTGACCAAGTAAAAGCTAATGAACGAGAAAATTTTCCTTGCGTAAATGCGACCTAATATAGTAGTGCTGAAGCTAACAAAAAATCACTATCGCTCTAGCAAGGGTAGTTTTCTTGTAATGCCCAATATCCACTTTGCCTCGGCTTCTCCTACCTTCATGAATTTCTATCGCATGTCCCAAAAAATAAATGCGCCAAAGCAAACAACTAACCAACGCCTGAATAACAATTCATCAGTGTTTGTTTGTCGAGTTGAGTTGAGTTTATTAATATTTAGAAGCACATACAAGGACAGTCACAAAAGTAACAAACCCACGCCCCACAAGAGCAGATGCCCGCGTGTGGATTGGGGGCCATACAAAAATGTAAATCCAACAAACACTTAAGAAAGTTATTTCCAACAATCAGAAATCAGGATTATATGTGATAAATTATCTAACATAAAAACACACGTATAACAAAATAAAAAAATATTAAAATTTAGAAAAAGTTACCTCAAAATAATGAACAAATTTTCTAAGGTAGATGTTTTCTAGAGGGGGGGGAGGGGTTAAGACGTTATGACGCGTCGACTGCTAGGGCATTAGCCCCAACCTCAGTCACAGTTCCAATGTTTCGAGTTGCCACTGCGCCACGTATTAAGAGATATTAACCAAACCCAACTCTAAGAAGATTCCCACCTGGAAGACTCACTACCATCCAGAATTAGAAGGCTTCGAAGAGTTCATAACACTAACTTAAAAATTCTTGTTTTAAATAACCAATTTGTTCTGATGAATCAACTGTTGGATTACGAAAAACCCGTAGGAAAACCCGCGCCATTAAGCCTCAACCCCCCCCCCCCCCCCGTAGAATTTTAAACGTATTGAAACAGAGGAACTCTACTGTATTAAAAAAAAAACAAATTTAAACCTACAGATGAACTTAAAGTTCCTTCGTGACAACATAATACAGTAAAAGTAATTATAGAGCAAAAAATAAGAATTACTACATCCCACTAATTTTTTTTATCATCAAATTCTGCCTATTCTGCTAGATAAAGAAATAAGGATGCAAACCTATTTATGTTGCCTTTTGGACTTAAATGTCAGACGTCTGAGTGGGGAATTGAACCCACGACCTTTATTATTAATTATCAAATGCCGCACTGGCAGCGCCTATAAAAAAAAAGTCCATAGGCAGCATTTAACACGCGTTCTGGAGCCCATTTGGCTTTTCGTCCTGTTTATTCTGCTAGATACCGCAAAACTTTTCCACAGGAAAGACAAATTAAAGATTGGATAATTAAATAAGTAGCAAATAAAACCTGTATACTCAATCATTTAAATAAGATTTTAAGTATGAGACGTATTGTAATGCACGACGTAAATTTATGTATACCTTACTTATTCACGGGATGTTAATTCGTGTCACATTTAGAATAAATATATTATTAATTTTTAATTAAAAAAAAATTAATCCTATCACTATCGTGTTTAGTAGAGTTATTCCTACGTATTCCTGCAGTTCCTAATAAACAGAAACTTGAATTGTTTACGGCATGTTGACAATGGCGTAGTTTTCGAAGAAGAAAAAAAAACTGAAAGCGACAGCCGGTCGGCCAATTTCGGGTACGGAATTTTTAGCAAGGAAAAAAAAAAGACAGGCGACATTGTCACTTTTGCGTGAAAAAAGTACCAAGATAATTTTCCTGGCCTTACATTTTCAAGATACGTCATTTCGCCCTTGAACATCAAAACAGATCTTCTTCGCTTGTACACGGGTAAAGTTCATCAAATAATTCCAGGTTTTACGTATACGTACACGGTTTAATTACGCTAGTAACGAAAGCTCTCACGTGCTACGACTCGCATTTTAGTAGACATAAGCTGGGAATATACCTACATAAAATCTTAGACAAACGGCATAAAATGAAAGATTTTATTTCAGATAAAAATTTCGTTTCATTTAACGATTTGCCCGCGGCTTCATTTTATGAACTTTTTTTTCTATCTTTCCCTCCTTATTTTAAAAACCTACTTTTAAGGGCATTAGCACATTTCTGTAAGTTTCCAACGGTTATATGTTTAAATGCATGCACGTTGACGATAGGAAGAGAGGGAAGGGGAAAAAAAAGCCAAATTTTAATGATATAACTTCATTATAATTTCAACAGTATGGTGTGGGTTTTAAAATTGGAACCAACTTTCGTCTAGTCCTCCTCTCTAATTTTAGTAATTGCTAAGCAGATTACTGTTAATCCATGCGGTAGGGAAAGCCATATGAATTGAAGATTGCTTTTATTAATGAGAGTATTTCCACCGCCCCTCCCACCCCCCCTCCTCTCAAACCCTCCTCCCCCGCCCTCCCCGTCTTCTTCGCACATCGTTTCCACAAGGCTGGAAATAAAACTTGAGAAGCGAATAATAATTTAATTCAGTTAAAGTTAAGGGAATTTACTGATGAAGAAACGATGCGAAAAAAAAAATAACCTCTAATTTGAGGGAGACTAATTTTGGCGTCGGCGTTATCATCATTTGGGAATTTTTAAGAGTGAGAGAAAGCTGCTATTTTTGGATGCGGTCCTCCGTTTTACTGCTGCATTCTTATTTCTTGTTTATTGTCAGCAAATTTAGGCCGAATGTTTGTGTGATTAGTCCTATATTTCTGTAATTAGAACTATTTGTGTAATTAGGCCTACATTTGTGTAATTAGACCTATATTTGTGTGAGAACTGTGTGTGTATTATTAGAGCTTTATTTGTACGACTAGGTCTATATTTCTGTGTTCACACCTACATTTGTGTGGTTAGGCCTATATTTGTGTGATTAGGCCTATTTTTCTGTTATTAGATACTATATTTGTGTGATTAGGCCTATGTTTGCGTAATTAAGCGTATAATTTGAATCAGGGCCTTTGGAAAGTTATTTTAATGTGACTACACAATTTTCATTGTTGTTGTTCGTATTGGGGTATTTTCTCTCACTAGAGATTAAACCAGTGAACCAATTTTCAATTTTTATAACTTAAAACTAAGTATTAAAAAGGCCAAGGTGAGGTCATTTTAAGGTGATTCTAAGGTGATTCTTTTTGTTGGTATTCTTATTGGGACAAGAAAAAAATAACAGCTATTAGTATTAAAAAAACACTTAAGCGTATAAAATACGAATGTATGCCTTAAAAATCTTAAAGCTCTAAACGAACAAAAACAAGAAAAAGACATGTGACTATCAGCGTCGCCCTAATATGTGAAATGAGCTCTAGCTTGTTTTTCGGGATGCTTAAGATTCTTATACACGCATTAGTGCGACGCTGATGGCTTACATGTCTTTTTCTTGTTTCCGTTTCATGTGAGCTTTAAGATTTTTAAGATTTATATCCGTATTTTATATGCTTAAGAGTGTTTAACACTAATTTCTTGTTTATTTTCAGCAAATTTGGGCCGAATGTGCACTTAGTGTTAACCAACTTTCCCGCACTAAGTTGGTAACACATTCTGCCCAAATTTGCTGAAAGTAAACAAAGAAATAAGAACGCAGGCACCAAAAGGGAGGTCCACATCCCAAAATAACAGCTTTCTCTATCAACTCCTAAAAATTCAAAAATGTTGATAACGCAGCACCAAAAACGTATATTCGGAAGATACTGTGTGCTGATAATACGAAACGCTGTGTTTTTTTTTTAAATTAATTTCTTTGAGCCAAAGCAAATTAATGCTTGTGTGGCTGAATAGGCTCAATTTCGAACATTACCACACTTTTTTGAGAGAAGAAATATCTGGTAAATAGTGGAGCCAACCGGGGATTTGAACCGGGAAACCTCCGATCATCGTAGGGGTCGAAAGTTTGTCTCAAAATGGCCAGAATAGTTCCCGTAGCTGCTGAAGGAGCATGGTAGCCTCCCCCGCTGTCCTGGCCGGCAGTCCTGTCCCCGTTCAAGGGGTTCGACCAGATCCGCAAACCTCCAGGAACCAAGCTGAGCTCTCTCACCGCTCAGCCACGATGAACACTAAGTACAAGTTCAGCTTTCACAAGAATTGTGTACTGGGAGTACGCGGTGTGCGCAGCGGTAGTGCACATTCTACAAACAGCTAGTGAACGACCAATACGTACCCAGTGAACTGGTAGTGCACAGTTCATGCATAGTGTCGTCAACGGTATAGGGCAAGATGGCTTGATGGTTAGCATGACCGGCTCATGTGCCAGAGAGGTCCCGGGTTCGATTCCAACCTCAGCCACCCCTGGCGTTTTCGGGAAGAGAAGAGCCCTGTGATGTCTCATGCTCATGTCGATTGTGACGTGTAAAAGATCCTAGGAATTTCCTATGAGATTTACCTAGCAAAATTGTCCCTCTGCCCTTCTGGCGCTATGGCGAACGCTGGGTGAGCGTCAAACAACAACGTGTCGTTAACGCTACAACTATACCAAAATTGTATGGCGTTAAACCATGCGCAATGGCTGTTTGCCGTGACGTCACCATGAGTTAGCCAATGACGAACGAGAACAACGGCTGTTTGGCCGTCTGATTGGACTAGCCCAGTCACGTGATATGCACGTGCTATGCACGTGATATGGCGTGTGGTATAAGATTATAACAATGGAGAAAATATTGCAAAGCTCTTTACTTACTTTACTTTACTTTATTGAGCCTACGCCGGTGCGCAAACCAACAAAGAAACATCGAGCAAACATCAACATAACAAATTCCATAGCACGATGAAGTAAGTCAACAGAAATATGTTAAATAAACCATAGAACAAACAAACAAAATAAAATAACAATTTAGCGAATATTTTAAAAGTTTAAATTGTCATTATGTAGTAATTTTCCAATATTATGGTCATATTTCCAGGGATACCATTTTAAGAAATAAGAGGGGGGGGGGGGGGGGGAAATCTGGAATTTTGTAACAAGAAAGGGAAAAGCCGGGAAATATTTGTTTTCACACAGGAAATTTTCAAAAGTTTGAGTGGAAGCACTGACAGTAAGTAGCTCATGCGATGTCGCCATGGCTTCGGCTGCGCCCGCGCCAAACTTACAAAGTATAGCTCTTGAGGCGTGCTGCGTTATGTACTCATGTTTGTCAGTATACTTGAATTCATTCACAGTATTTAGCCCCTTCCGTAATCGGACATTTCCCCGTTCGATTCTTCGCACTGCTCATCCGCTTTGTATACCTTTCTGTTTCCGTATGGCGCAGTGGCAACCCGAACCACTGCACTGTGACTGAGGTTGGCTGTAATTACCTGGCTGTCGAAGCGTCATTAGGCCTCAATCCCCCCACCTTTCTGTTTGAAATGGGGGGGGGGGGGAGAGATGAGGTTTAATGACGCTTCGACAGCTACGTCATTAGTGCCAACCTCAGTCACAGCGCATTCGTATATCTGTAACTCCTGCGGAAAATCGAAAAATCCTGGACAGGAGGACTGAATTATCACCAAGCTGACCCTTCGGTTTGAAAAGTGTCTGGCAAAGTTCGAAATTGGACAAGTAAATCTAACAAGAATTAAGGTGAATGAATTAAGGTGAATGAATTAGGAATTCAGCCTAGTTGTACCCTTTCCAAATCATCTTTAATTCACTGTTCGATTCATTTAATTGGATCCCTAACACAAACTGTACGGTTCGAACACAAAAGCACCACTAAAATCGGGAACCCCATTTCACCAAGACCCCAACCCTTCAAGTCTACATCACGAAAACACCAACATAAACGCATCGGGAGCCTAATCCCCTTCGTAACAAACCAAGCACTAAGGAACACTTCCTAAGTAAAAGAGGGCCAAACGAACCCCCTTAGTTTTACGGCCTTACGCGACAATGTTTAGCATTTCAACTACACCCAGCACAAAAACTTTTGCATTAGTAATTAAATCCTGTCAACCGCTCTCCGGCCGTCCTCCAACTGCACGTGCTAGATCCCCGGTTGCCTCTCTTTCCCCTTCAACTATTCCTCTCTTACCGCCCCTCCCCCCAAACCCTCCCATCGCCCCTGAAGCCAACATGGGGCTTTAGAATTACAGTCGTCCCGTGTAATGGTGCCCTATGTAATAAACATTTCCTTCTCCCATTAACGCTGACTTCAGGGTGTTATCACCGATGAAACTTTCACACTTCTTGCCAGATTTATACCGTATAAAACTGGTAGCAGGTAACGATGGAGGGGAATGGCGATGACGGCGGTGTTTGGAAACCAGGGGGGGGGGGGGGTTGAGGGGGGGGGGGGGGGGGTCGGGGGGGGGGGAGAAAGGTGAGGGGGTGTTAGTTCCGACCTTAAGGCCAACCAAAAGTGGATTAGAACCATCTAAACTCTTGCCAAATCCTTCTGTGTACGGGTTGGATCATGACATTACCTCGAATGGCAGTTGAAGGTTGCCGGCCAACTTATTACGAGCAGGAATAATATTTGGAATTAATCTCGTTTATTTTTGGTTGGAGGAGGCTGCTGCTGCGTTGATACCTTAATGCTCCAAGTTGGGATTCTTGGAAGTTTGAAACCGATAAAACAAAAAAGATGGCGTGGTGTGTGTTACCTCTGGCTGAAGGCATGAAGTGGGAAGGAGCTAAATGAAGGAGCTGAAGGAGCTGAAAAGAAGTTAGGAGTCAACGAGTGTTCAGCTATCGACGATAGAGATAGTGGAATGAAGCTGGAGCCGGTGTAGTATGCTGCACGTCGCAGTATTTAGGAATGGCATTTAGCCAGCCACCGCGTCCGCTACCTCTTATGATTCACCCCCACATGTATAACACCGGCGGCCTGGATTTGGAGCTGGCAGAAGGCGTTATCTCAGCTAGCCTTGGGGTAGTGTTGTTGATAGTGTTGACGCTAGATGTCGCCACCAAACCGATATTATATAGGTAGATTACCACAATGTATAAATCTGACAGACAATTGGGACACGACTTCCCTTAGGGGGGAAAAACAAAATTCATTGATTACAAAAAAAAAAAAAAAATGTTAATTTACCGTTTGAACTGCTTACAACACAAAGAAAAGTGCAATAGGTTAACGCGAAACCAGTTTGTGCACGGAGTTTGAAAGAGTTGACAAGTTAGACATTTGGGAATAGAAACTCTCGAGAAGTGATCACCTCGAAAAAACCTCGAAATCACCTCGGTTGAGATGCTACGTAAAAGAATAAAGATATAGCCAAAATTGTACTTTGCGAAGAAATATCTTGACTTTTGAAAGCAATCAAATATCTTATGATTCCTGGATAAACTCATTTTGTTCTAAGTTCCATTCTGGGACGATGTGTGCCTTATCTGGGTACTGCAACCGTATGCACAATTGTACAGCAGATAAGCATCGCTGCAATTGCTGCAGCATCAAGCCTCACGTGTGTAAAACCTACACCAACAGAGGATATACTAGAATTTTACACTTGAAATAATTTATGTTTCGAAAGGGGGAAATCCTTCGTATGTAGAATCAGAGCCGAGGGGGGGGGGGGGGGTTAACGAGGGCCCCGCTCTGATGGAAGTGGGGGAGGGACAAACAATAAAGTATCTGGAAATATAAAATAAAAACGACAGACCAGCAAAAAATACCTAAAAAAAATCGTCAAATTTTTGGGAAAAAGAAAAGGAGCTCCATCTTTACGGTTTGTCCTAGGCCCCAAAAAATATATTTGTGGACCTGAGTAAATTATGGTTGGGGAGATTGAGGCTTAATGGCGCGTCGACAGCTAGGTCACCGTTCTACCTTCACGTTCGTCGCTGTTTCTGTCTGCCTTCCGCGAGACATAGTGTGTCAACTTGGCTATGGTTGTGCCCCGGGGGGAAGGGTGGAAGGGAGTGAGAACCACCGCTCAATTGACCCGGTATGTCTCGGGGAAAGCAGGAACGGCGACGGATACCTCCAAGATGGTAACAGTCTTAGTTATTTTTATCACGACGTCGCTCAAAGAACAAACTGTTAGAATGCAGTAATTCCATTTTAGATTTGTAAAGTTTCGAAGGCTCTTCACGAGCATAAAATCGCGATTACCGTCTGTCTTATTAGTCCAGCTTAATGACTGGGATCAAGGTTAACAGCCGCCAAACATAAAAACATGAACAAACACATCGAATTCTAATAAAGATTTCGTTACATTAAGAGTATAAATTAAATTAAAAAGTAAATAAAAGTTGGGTATTTTTTTTGGGGGGGAGGGGGTTGTTTAATAACTCCGGCTGCAGCTTTTTTTTTTACGACGTGAAAGCAATTATCAATAAAATAAAATTTTCTTTTATATTTTCTCATCTTTTCAGTTCGCCGCACATCCCCAATTAAATTCTATTTTCTGCGTCTTAAACTTTTTTTTCCGAAAACCCCCCTCTAGTAGTAATACCAGGGGTAAAGAAAGAGTGTGGGCAAAAATGACGACGCTTCCTGCTATTTTTTCCCCGAAAATAACAATTTCTTCTCTTTTTTTTTTTTTTACTTTTTTTTAAGAAAAAGGATTTGGTAAAAACCATTATTTTCAAAGCGAGAGGCTTGCCAAGTTCAAAAAAGATCATGATTAAAAATCTTGGAACTATGTCCCCGTGTTAAAGAGAAACCAATGATGAAAAAGGCGACGGCGTGGCAGAAAAGTTCTTTCTCCCCCCCCCCGCCCCCCCCTTCCCCTTCCTACGTTCCCTTCTTTTTTTCCCCGTCCCTACGTTCCCGGGGCGGGCAGGCAGGCAGCAGCCGTCGTATTCCTGTTAACTGATTTTGGCAGCGAAAAACCTTTCAACTTTTTGGCGCCATTTTCGGCCCCGCCGCCAAACTTAACAAAGGCGACGACAGGAGGAGCTATTAGTGTCTGTCACCGAAGAAGGAGTAAAGGTAGTTTAAAGTGTTGTCAGTATTCAAAAATTTGAAAAACAAGAACGGGTTATGCGATAAACAATTACCAAATGTGAGAAAGGAACTCAGTAAAAAACACAAGCGGATGTCTATGAATAGAAAAAAAAATCTGTTATGCTGCGGTGCCTCTGAAAATTGACCAATGTAACTCAGGTTGCGAAGAAACACGCTGTTGCATGTACTAATCGTAATCTTAGACTATCGCCTGTACATAAGGCATTCAAATTACGCTTTAGGCAGTATCTAAACAGCCGAACAAACCATGGTCGACGAGCTTGGTTCCTGAGGGTAATGGGGGGGAACAGACGCTAACAATGCAAACGAATCGACTACTGACCAATCATAAACAAGATAAAAACAGCGGGAGCACCTGTGTCATGTGGATGGGTTTATGTTGCATTCGGTACAAGCTGGAAGAAGGTTCGGTGTTGTAATTCTATAAATGAGCTTCAGGAATTAGTGATTAGAAACATTTGTGTAAGTGGTTACTTGATCAAAAATGTTCAATATTATTTGTGAGTTAACTTTTCGAAGTTTAATTTTCTCGTTATCGTGTCAAAAATTGTTGCTTTCCCCGTTCTTTCGCAAAGTTTGATTGTGCTTTCTTGTTTTCTATGGCTTGTTCATGTTTTTTTTTCCTCTTTGTAATTTTTTCTTAATGCTTTTTATCATTACGCACATTTTTAAAATGATTTGCAGCAAGTAATCCTGTTTTCTCAATGTTAGAATTTGTTTCTGAGTGTTTTTTTTTTACTCTATTTTATGTTTTATGTTTTAGTGTTTTGTTTACAATTTAAACAAAACGTCAAAAATAGAGAGAAAAAAATGGTAAATGTAAACAGAATTAAGTAAATTTTAACAGTGAAAAACAAAGCCTTCACCTGACCAAAAACAAAATCAGTACAAAGTATAAAAATACATACATTTTTTTAAAAACAATAACACTACAATCAGGGTAAACCATTACAAACACTATTGATTAACAACTAACCTACCATATGGCCTTAAAAAAAGTCCAGGTAACTATTGTAACAGTCAAGTTTTTAGCTGTTATTTTAATTGGTTATACCTGTCTACAAAAAAAAGTGGCTTTGGTAACTGGGTAAAAATCTGAGGTATGTAGTCGTCTCTATTTCTTCATCCGTAATTATTTCTAATCATTGGTAACTTTAACTGAAGAGTGTTTCTAAGATTCTTTGTCCAACGAATTAAATATAGGAAAATAATTTTAAAGAAAAAACTACATAATTCTAAGCTTAATCACGTCTAAAATACCATGCTTTTTATACAAATCTTCATTCCTCTGACTTTCATCGGTTTTAAACAAAATTTTAACTATTTCATTTTGTATCGTTTAAATTTTCATTATTTGGCATTCTGCAGTAAAACCATAATTTTCTTGCCATATTAGCATAGTGCAGTAAGTCCATTTAATGAAGACATAGGACACCTTATATTTCATTCCAGTAACATGACCCAAATTCGAACTAGCCGGTATGGCCTAATCGTTGACCCGACTAAATCCCGGATTCGAACCCGACCTCAATCATCCCTGGTCCTGTAATGTCTCGTGCTTATGTCGATTGTGGCATGTAAAAGTCTCAAGGTATTCCCGATTGGAATCACTTATTGTGTGCACGGCGTGTCTTGAGTCTTGCAAGTATTTTATGAGCGGCTAGGTCTTCCTGGAGGGGGCGACTTTAGTCGATAGCCGCCATTGTTTTTGTAACCATCTTGGACATCAACAAGGCACTCTGCTACCAAAAACGTACAATCGATTATCTGTGTTCGTTCCGCGGCGAACTCAAGATAGGCCGCGGACACTATAGAAAAGTATCCCACCTGCCTTCTGGTGCCGGGGTTTCGGCGAGAGCGTATGGTCCGACTAACTCATTCGTTATGCAAACCCGGTTAAGTAGTGGTTTGATGATAGATTAGCTCGCCAGTAGGAGTCACTCGGGTTCACTCGGGTCATCAGCCGCTCGTGCGAAACGGAAGTGCACAAAGGTGCACTTTTAAAAATTTCCGTCAAATTACGATACAAAGACATGGAAATTTGTTTGCAGAGCATAGGCGTAATTCAAATACGAAAATTCATCTGAGAAACTATTGGCTTTTACACGAACGTGTCAAATACCCCTACAATTAAGTCGAAACATACGTTCGCATCGCTCGTTATAGGCTGTATAATGCATCCGAGGGGTTGATATCTTTCATCATACCTTTAACAAAAAGAAATGTTTACTGCAACGTATTGGAAATTCCTTGTAACTTTATTCAGTTAACAATGTATTAACGTTCCTTACCCCCCCCCCCCCAAAAAAAAAAAACACACGGTCGACTTAGTATTGTTCATGACGGATTTGCTTTTGTTAAGATTAGGCCGCATCCATCAGGCTCTAAACTAAGTAAACCTTAAATATTAACGAATATATTATATTGTAATCACCCAGGGTTAATTTTTTTAATACCGGAAAACTCTACTTAAGCAGCACTGTATAATATATACTTGCGTAGTGCTTTACAAAACCTGCTTAGCGATGGTTAACCGTCTGTATAACCAATGATTGTGTTGTTCCTAGCAAGGGACGGCAGTCTAGCTGCAACGGTATGCATTCGTGCATTGCAGAGAAACATCGGCACAGCAGACTTTGTAGTATGTCGCGGCAAAGCTTACCACAAACACGTTTTTCATGAAAGCATTGGATTAATCCAAGTCTTAATGAGTTAATCCTGTTCACGCAAAACCGAACTAGGAAATTTGTTAATTACGCATTGATTTATGCAAATTAATCAAACTTGACCATTTTGTTCATCAGCATTACAAAGAAACTGACGTTTAAGAAATAACAGCGAGTATGGGTTCTGTTAAAAATTCTTGAATAACAGTTCTTTTTTAATAAATGTTTTTTTTGTGGTTGTTGTTGTTGCGTAATACCAAGCTTTTTTGCCAAATAGTAGTGCTTTTGACGTAACGCTAAATTGTAAGTTTTTTAACCTGCTGCTTTGGTAATTGCACCATTTGATCGCTCTCGAAAAAAAAATGGTTTGGGTGGGTAGGCTAACGGAAAATTTTGTTCAATTTATTTAAAAAAAAAAAACAGTTCTGCTAACAGATATTGCCAAGAATAAGAAAAGGCAGTACACGGAAAAAAGTCCCCAAAAGTAAAATTGCGAATTACAATCAATTTCTCATGCGTGAATTATGACGTCATGAACACACAGCATAAGGGAAAAAAAATTTTGACGTTATTTTTGCATGGTTTTTTTCGCATATTTGAGGGTCATAATATCAAGCCGCGAAGAAAATTGGCCGCGGTAACTTGATATAATATAAAGTTAATATAATAATAGGACTCTGCCATGATTGATGGTTTACCGGTTCGAATCCCAGGTTTTCTCTTGCCCTTTATTTTTGCATCTAAAATCTATCCCTATCATTAAAGACGTATGATGTGTGTGCGTGCGTGTTTGTACCTCTACTCCTCTTGAATCAAGGCACCTACAAAGATGGGAGTAGGACCAAATGAAAGATAATTAAATTGCGCTTAAGTTAGGCCTATTTTCTTTGCGGTAACTTGATATTATGACCCTCAAATACGCGAAAAAAACCTGCAAAAATAACGTCAAAAATTTTGTTCCTAATGATGTGCGTTCCTGACGTCATCGTTTGTTCATGCAAACCTCCTCGAGTTCGAAACGAGCCGACGCCGACGAAGCGAGCGATGTGGGTAGTTTTTTTTTTATTAAGGTTAAAAATTGGGCCAGTTCATCTCTACGAGCATTATTTTGCTCCAGATGACTTAAGCCCCAAAAAAATTGCAAAGGAAAAGTTTTGTTTTATTTTTGGTTTAACCTTTAAATTTGTAATTTAAGGATTAACTTGGCGGTTGATATCACGACCATGATCTTGCAAGTAATAAAAAAAATAAGTGGAGTAACTGGGCAGGATTCCTTAACAAGTTTTGATGTATGGTGGATATACCGGGGGGGGGGGGATTGAGGCTTAATGGCGCGTCGACAACTTGGTCCAACCTCAGTCACAGTGCAGTGGTCCGGGTTGCCACTGCACCACACATTACAGAGATATACCGGGAGAGATCTGTGAACGAATGGGCCAACCGCCCCCCATCCACCAGCCTTTTAAAGTCTGTAATGTTCCTTGCATTATCTACATCATTAAGGACGTATGATGTGCGTGTGTTTGTACCTCTACTCCTCCGAAACCAAAGCACCTACAATGATGGGAGTAGGACCAAACGAAAGATAATGAAATTGCGCACAGTATAGGCCTATTTTCATAGCTGTTACTTGATATTATCACCCTCGAATATGCGAAAAACCCTGGGGAAAAAAAGTTTTTTTAAACCCTCTTCATTTATGTTCATGACGTCATAGTTTGTTCATGAAAACCTCCACGAGCGGAGAGAGATGATCTCTCAACTTCGTAGGAGATTATATCTGACGTTCTGCAGATGTTTCTCCAAGTGAGGGATCATCAGAAAGTGAAGTGATAAGACGCCCATGGAAAAATCTGTACTGAGCAGGACGTAAAGAACAATATTCTTACAATAAGTAAAACAAGAAAACCCATATAAAGTGTATACTAACACAAATTACAAGTGATGTGTGGTTCTTGGTGGTTACATTGAATCAGTCACGCTTCTGAGGAAATATTTGCGCTGATTGAGTGAGAGAAGCGAACGAAAATCAGCGTTTGTCACCAGAAACAGCGCTTTTCTGATAAATTGCCTGATCTTTTTGCTGCGAAAGATACAAATGTTGGAATGATTTATGCAGGTTACCATTTGTTTATGCAGTGAAGCCTTCCGAAACACGCGTACTGCACTCTCACCATTTGCTTGATCGTTTGGAATGTCTGTCAGCAGCACAAGAGTTGCAGGATGAAAGCTCCTTGAACGTAGCGAGACGACGCGGAATGAGCGAGCGAAACGAGCGACTCCGCTAGTTTATTACTAAGCACATACATATGGGAAGGGTCTAGAAATGACCTCAAGTAACCTGGAGACACTTTGTGAACGCAAAAATTTACGAACATAAAGGTACACAGCCAAGTTTGCGTTTATTTATTCTGGCCCCTCCCACCCCCAAGAAAAATGTTAGGCCTAATAAAAGATAGCACCCTATAGGCTACGTAATTTATGACATCTTCCCAGCCACCATTCCCCTGCTACAAATTTGTAGACACGCCACTGTGCATAGTTTTTATTAATTTATCGTATTAAACTAGTTTCTACGTAGATAGTTCAGCAGTTTAGAGCATAAACTGGCTTACTGTGAAACAATGAAAACACTAAACCTTGTTTAAACTTAAACAAAGCATCACTTTACCAGCGGGACGCCTTAAATCACTCAACCTTCACTAATGGGGGAAAAAAATTACTTTTGTTTTATAACCGCTCAAAAGTGGCTTTCAGTTTACGAGTTCCAGTTTCGCGTTAACCCATTAAACTGTTTTCGTTTCTTTTGTTTATCTATTTATTATTTATTTATATATATATTTATTTCGCAACGGACAATGGAAACAATTCTTCAGCCGCGTAATAATGTGCTTTGTACCGTATACAAATAAATGGCTTGGAACAATCGTACTGTGCAAAAGCTTAGAAGTTAGTGGTTGATGTTTCCAAGCAGGCTCGTAGCAAACGGATGTTTCCTTTCTTCAGTTTGACCCAGGGAAGAAGTACGAGTAAGGGGGGGAAGGAGGGGAGGGGTGGGGGTGAGAGAAGGGAGGGGGAGGGGTCAAACTCCGGGGCTACAGACATTGTAAAAGCTGGCCAGGGGATGGGCAGTAAACAGAGTCATCAAAATCAGATTATGTTTGGGTTATAGTTGATCGCCGGACTTTTGTGGAGCTAGTAAAAACCAAGGAACGTTCATCCAAGGCGGGTACGGACTAAAAGGAAAGCGGTGGAAGGGGAGGAGCAGTGGGGGGGGGGGGGGAGGGGAGGGGATGATACCCAAAAGTCTTCGTCTGGAGAAAGCATTCTACGGATCTCCGAAAGCAGAATTTCTCCACTGTAACTCTCGTAATCTTTAAATATAGATTTTTATATGCGCGTAAAACATATGCCATGTATGTACACCCAAATTACACTGCGGCCGGTCCGCACGGGCGAGGGCGTGATGATTCGATCACCTTCCCTTAATGCAAAAATGTCTCTTACTACCCTCCCCCCCCTAATTATTTCGTGACGTAACAAACGTCACCAAGCCACTAAACGTTCCCATCCAATGAAAGCCGAGATCCGCAGTCGTGTTTCGACAATAGGCAACACAATGTTGATTTCGTAAATTCAGCAAATCAGAATCGCCGTTTAATCTACCATTTTGTTCAGTTTACCATTACAGGGACGTTGCTGGGGGTACTTGGCTTTTTCACGTTCCTAATTTTTCAAGTTTTTGCACATTTTTCACCTGCCTACTTTCTACTTTTTCAGATTTTTTTACATACCTGCTTTTCACTTTTTTTCCCACATTTTTCACCTACTTTTTTTTTGCATCACCTGTTCTTCCTTTTTTCACTGTTTCACATTCTTCAATCTAAGTTTTTCGTTACTAATCTTGGTAATCTTTTTTAATCTTGGTCACTTCTCAGTAATTTCACTTTTTTTTTTGTGGGGGGGGGGCTAATTCAGGATGTCTTTAAAATGTGTGATAATAAAAATAATGTTACACCCACGTTATTATTCGACTCACAATTATTAATAATGTACTTATGACATGATTTAAAAACACAACTTCAAAAATCAGATCTGTCCCAAGCTTCACAAATTAATTACACATTAATTGTAGCCACTGTTTCTGCAAGCTACTTTCTTTCTGCAAGCTACTTTCATTTTTGAGTAATTACTTTAGTTTATGCGTTTTGCCTGTATTTCACACCACCGCTCGTATTTTTCACATTTTAGCACATTTTTCACATTTGTGTTTCCTAATAGCAAAATTTCACGTTTTTCACATTTTTGTTCACACCGGTAGCCTCCCTGAATTTTCTTTCAACATTTTCCCGGGACCTCAGAATTGCAGTTACGGCATTGCCCCTGTTGTTCCCATTCTATCCCATCCCTCCTCCGTCTCCGTTTGGAGATAACCTTAGCACTTGAAAATGACTTTCATTCGACTACTGCGCTCCCATCCCTTCTCCACAAGCCTTCGCAGCTACATACATTTTTCCATTTTTAAGCTGGAGTAGTTCAAGTTAAACAGTAGTCTATTTTCTTCCTTTTAGGCGGTAGTAGCCTCGAAATTATTATCATTATTAACATTTTTCCTTGAATTTTCGATCATTCGACGGAAAATAGAAATGGTTTATTATAATTTTCCGAGGGTGCGAGTGGTGGAGAAAATCAAATTAGTAAGCAATGCGGTACTTCCCCTATTACCTAAAGTTGAAGGGAGGGGGGGGGGGACGGGAGGGCGTAGATGGAAGAAGAGGGTTTTACGAGTGAAAGACCGTCTCATCACTACTTCATCAGAATTCAAATACGGAATCAGTTCGCTCCCCGAAGACGCGGATTAATATGCAGTGTAAAATGGGAAAGAGAGAAAGAAGTTCCGAGTGAACGAACGGATGACATACAAAGTCGCGTGCTTTGTTTATTCATGAAAAGCTACAAAGATAATGTGCCGAGAAAGAGGGGGAATGGTGGGGGGTGGGGGATGATCAAATGAGGACGGAGGGGAAGGGGAAAAAGACGGTAGTGTGTTGATGTGGATGAAAAGTACGTCATATATCAACGATAAAAAATGGCGTTAAGTGCTGCCACCGCGTGTAATTGAGTAATTTTTTACGGAATAACGGACAATGAGCGGGCTCGGAGAATGGTAAATTATTCACAAACGAGCTACAGCGGCCTTTTGCTGCTTTTTTCTCTCTTCTACTTCGTTAGAGGGCTTAAAGAGTTGGAAGTTTTCCCTAAAAAAAAAAGTCGACTTTTAAAGTGCCTTACCTTGATCACCTAGATGGGAAGAGTGACCAGGGTTGGTTTGGAAGTTGTTGAGCCTTCATGGGAATGAAAACGGGGTTCCTATCTTCAAAATTTGAAGACTTTTTTTCTTTTTTGTCTTTTTTAACGAATCGTGTGAATTGTTTACATTTGTTTGCTTTTTATTTGCACTAAAAGAGATCCCTCACAACGGTTTTTTTTTTCATTTCATTATTGAAATACGTGTATGCTTTCGCCAAAAGTACTTTTTTTTTTTTTTTTTTGCGTTTTACCAAGTGGCAGCTAACCAGTGCGTAATAAACAATCCTTTTATTTTTGTCATTCAGAAAATATTTTATTTTATACAAAAACGGGCATTGTTTGTCTCAATGTATTAATTAAAGTGTTACCATTCATGGCAGTCTAATTTCCATAATGGGTCTGTATGCACGCCTAAATACGTGGTTCCAATTAGCTTTTACATTTCACACAAGATTGACAACAGTTCAAATTTTAATGAAAATTTTCAACAGGTTTTCAGGTTTTTGAAAGAAAGTTCTTATGGGTTCTATGAAAGTCAGTAGAACAGGTTTTGTTACCATTTATGAACTGATTATTCGATAAACCACGTATTTAAATTACCAAAATTCATACTAAGATTTCGATTCCTTAGTGTTTAAATCGAGATCAGTAGAAATCAAAATAATGTCATCTACAAATATTATAGTGTCACAGTTTACAATAGATTTAACCACATCATTTACATTATATGATACACAAAAGTGGCCCCAGCACAGATCCTTGTGGGACACCATATTTTATATCTTTAAATTCACTAAAATCCTGATTACTTTTTGTACAGGTCTTTCGATTATTTAGACAGCTTCTTAAAATACCGTGATATTTCTGAGACCATGTTTTTGACGTTTAGCTAACAAATTATCAAATCTACAGCATCAGCTTTTAGCAGATCAACAAGAACAGCCTTTGCAAATTTTCCACAATCAACGGCTTTAGCAATCAGTTCGTTTAGATCCTTTAATGTGTCAGTTGTACTTCTATAAAAGCCCCAAGTCAACAATACATTTTTGCCAATCGTGCTCCGTTTTCGCAAGAAGCGTAAATTAAGTCGTGTCATATTTAATGTTTTTGATACAGGAAAGCCCGATTTAATTTGTTTATCATGTGGTAATTATAAGATTCTACAACATCATTTTTGAAAATCGAACCCAACTCAACCTAAAAAAAGGTGAGCTGGCACACTCTTAATGCGTGATACATTTTTTTTAATGAAAAGTATTTTTAACTTTTAATTTTTAATATTTTAAAAGTGATGAAACTTTGCCTGTACCGATAGTTTTACAGCTTAATTGAAATCGTGCGAGTTGCTTGTGAAACTTGATTCTAATTAATTAATTTAAATTTAATTTTAATAAATGCGTGTCACGGCCTTTCGGGGCTGTGGTAAGCTTTTAAAATATTGGTAAATGTAACAGGAGTCAGTAAACAAATTAACAATGAGGTATACACAAGAACAAAAATTGGTCCGACAGAAATACACCAGTATTGCATTAAAAACACGTGAACAGTATCCAATATTAATCATAATACAGGATCTTGTTATCGATATTACGACAATGGTAGAAATACGCCTATCAAGGTTAGTCTATTCTTAAATACAATTATTATACAGGGGGCATTAGTAACAGAATCCGGAAGAGACTTCCATAAATTAACATACCTAAAAGCAAAAGATTTATTATAGGTTGAATTTATTCTACAATTAGGTACCTTCCATTTAAACGTAGAACCTTACTCGTCCGCACAGCATAAACGAACGCTCGTTGTGTGCGCACAACGGCTATTATGTATATAGTTTGACACAAATGAATGTAATTCCTTTATACTGTCCTCTAAATAAACGAAAAATCTCACGCTAGGCCCCTTCCCCTTTATGACCTTCACGAAATCCCACATGTAATACCAGATGACCAAGACAGACAGTCCCGCAGATAAGCGACCCGTCGGCAACCGGATATTGATTCCGTAATTGGGCCTTCGCATTTCCGGCATTGTCGACATCCATCGCCACCAAGCGCCGCACTCTTACTTTTTCCTTTTTTTTTCCTCCGCGCCTTTTTTTTTTCGGATACGAAACCGATTCTGAAAACGACACATGAAGACTAACTCGCGATTTGAGTTCGGGATTAGGAGACCGACACTATGATCAAGTAGAAGATAGTCTTGAGACGAGAACGCGGACCTTCGGGAAGGAAGAGGGGGGGGGGGGAGGAGAGATAGGGTGGAAGTGAAGGGCTCGCAAGACGGTTTCATTAAAGTCTGCTTTTCACGCGAGGTGGCGCTTATTCGCGTTCCTTTGACCAAAGGCAGACGGGGCGTCTATCTTTTTGCACACGCGATTCGCGCCAATCTACCATTATCAAGTGGGCGGGACCCAAAGCACCTTCCTTCCCCCCTCCTCCCCTGCCTCCCCCTCCCCCCTATTTCTTCAGACACACAATATAAGCTCGATCGTCGAACTGTACCCCAAGTGCTAGATAAACTGCAAAGCAGTCTTCGTTTCTTGCTAAGTTTTTTTTTCCCCTTCCACTTTCGCCAACCCATTTTTTTTTTTATTGATTTTTTTTAAAGCTTTAAAGAGTTTTTTATCCGGGGTGAGTGTGGGTATAGACGGAAAAGAGTGAAATATAATTTTGTGAATTTTAAAAGTTCTTTTTATACCCAATAAGTAACCTATTATACGTAATAGGGAAATATTTAATATACAGATTTTTTTCTGCAACATAAGAGTTTTGCTCTCTTCTGGAGGGCGCTACATGTTTACATTTGTTTACATAACACTGTTTACATTTGTTTTATTAGGCCTGAATTTGAGTGGTGGCGTTTAAAACCTCATGTTGCAATTCCCTGACTCTTCCAGATTTTCCAGACGAATTCTGACATTTTTACCTGTTGTTTTTTTCCTTCGAAAGACCATGCATGCAGTACAGAACCAGAAATTGTTTTTCACTTTTCACTCAAATCGCAATAACTACATCACATCACTTTGCTAAATCAAAAATTGCATTGCCCTAACTGGGGCTGGTCAATAGTAGGAATGCCGTAATCTGAACAAAAATTAGAATTTTAACTGATGGTTTTAGAAGTGAGGGTGAAAGGTTTTTTTTAAACTGATGGTGAAGGTTTTAGAAGTGAAAAGTAAAATACGAGTTAGCTAATCGTTATAGAGGAAAAAAAACTTTCCGAAAAATGTTGAAATTCCCTGAATCTCAGTATAGTATGTTTATCAAATTCCCTGATTTTCTTCTGACTTTTCCAGACTTGATAAATTCCCTGAATTTACCCGGTTTTCAAGTAAAACGCCACCCTGTATTAGGACTAATTTGTATTAGGCAAATTTTAGTTAGCAATATGTACAGTATGTCTCACAAGTCCAGAACCAGGTAGGCCTATACGATGTACGCCTATAGGCCTACCATATTAGGCCTAAGGTGTACAAATCAGCAAACTAACGACATGGAATAAATGCCTTTTGTTCCTAACAATGGGGAAATCACTGATTCCAGGGCCTCGGAATCAAACCGAGGACTCGAACCCAGAACTTTCCTCTGGGTGTAGTATAGGCCCATACCATAGACCAGTGTATAGGAGTGTATAGGCCTACCTGGTTCAGGACTTCTGAGACATACTCTGTATTGAGGTAGCTAGGATGGTGGAGACCGATTGAGGCTTAATGGCGCGTCGACAGCCTCGTCATTAGGCCACGAGGGGTCCAACAAACCCAGAAATAGATTGGCAAATCCGAAATCACTACATTTGATTTGCAGATTTCCATAGATTTGCATATTTGCATTGATTTGTATTGATTTGTGCAGCTTTTCAAGATTTGTACGGATTTGCAAGAGTTGCACAGATTTGCAAGATTAGCAGATTTGCAAGATTTGCACATATTTGTAAGATTTGGACGGATTTGCAAGATTTCGCTTGAATTTTCGGATTTCATGAAGATTTGCACATTTTAATCAGATTGCAAGCAGATTTGCAGATTTCGTGTTGATTTGTGCTGATTGTTATGATTTGCATGATTTACAGAGGTTTGCAGATTTGCAATGTTTTGCAGGTTTCATTTGGATTTGCAGATTTCACACACAGATGCAAATCAGAGAGCCTGCGTGATTTCAGCCCCTGTCGGTTCCCCCAAGTGCCAACATTACTATCCTAAATCGAAGTAATTTTTCCGTAGGAAACACCATTATTTTCGGTATCACAAATGAATCCATGGTGCCTTCCAGCAGCCATTGATTGAACTACAGTAATCCACTTCCTAATTTGTCTACAAAGGTGAGGTTAGGTTAGGTTAGGTGGACATAGATGGTTCCTCCAATTTTTTATTCTATTAACCCAATCTACACTGGTAATAATCTTGTAAACCGGTTAATTTTTGCATACGACACATTACACCAGCAGTTCCTAGTGCAGCTTTTGCAGTTTAGTGTACTTACTGATCAGACGTAGCAAAGTTACTGTTTTCTATGACTGGTTTTTTTTTTTTGCTGTTCCCTGCTGTGACGTCATGTCAAGTTAAACCGCTAATAGCTAAACCGTGTTATTTCTTGATGCGTGATGACGAATTGTGGACGTCATCTCGCAAATCAACGTGTCTGTCTGATGACAAGATCTCGAGCCTACAATCTGTCAATCTCGAAAATCATCTCTGAAATCCAACATCTTGAAAATCCGAAATCTCCAGTTTTCAAAATCTCGAAATTAATCTACGTGCCCAACTACGAATACGCAGATCTAACATTGCATGAATTATGACCGAAGGCGGAAGAGTGACGTCATTTCGTCGCACGCGAATCGAACACACACGCAAGATGGCTGCTGCCACTGACTAAACCACAGATACAGCTCTTGACACAGCTGTACGAACACTAACGTGTAGGCAAAAACTGATTTTTCACTTCAGCGTACTCGAAACATCTTCCAAATCTTACCTAAGTTGTATTTATGCTCGACGCACAATAGCAACCAAGTCCAGATCCTTTTAGTTCGTCAGTGTCTTATAATCGAAAGCTATTGCACAAATCGAAACAGAACTTGAAATAAATCCTACGCCGTAGTTTGCATTTCGCTGCTATATTCGTGGTTTAGCACGGTGATACATTACAAAAGTCCGTGTTCCATTTATTAGAAAAGGCAAAAAATTTTACCAGCACCCATGTAACTTAGTTTATACCAAGTTTTATCCCATTGGTGTGAACGAAATCACCTGAACAAGCACACAGACGGACAACCAGAGAAACAATACAGGTTTACATCTTCCGCCGTTTGAATCAGTTATACAGCGGCGTTCGGCAACAATGTTGTAATAAAGCTAAGGAAACCCAAGTAGCGAAACCAGAAGATCAAGAGTATTTCTTACAGCACTGTTGCCGAACAACGTTCTCTAACACACTTGTTCAACGAGTTCATTGTTGCAACTTACGTTGTTCCTCATTGTTTATACGCTTATACATTGTGGCTCAATTCCGAATTGCTTCTTCAGCGAACAAGGGAGTTGAGAAATTGCCCCTTCACCCTCCAACGAAAAGGCGATAACGTGACAGCACAAATACTTTACTTTGTCCATTTCTGCTGCTGGGTGTTGAACTACCTAATGGTGGTTTCTAATGAATTTGAATTGCAGTATAGTGTGACATCTAAGAAGGAAGACGACACAAAAATGACTCAACGGCGTAAAACAGTTTACAAAAAATTGTATAATTTATTAATTGTTTCAAACTGAGGTTGCGTGAACTAACTTTAAATAGCTCCAACAACATCACACGATTCGTCGATATTCGTACAATCTTTTTATTTATTAAATTTCCGTTAAACAGGAACTCAAAATAACGCAACTACGGTAAATCGTGGATTAAACGCCCATGGGCTTATGTAGTTAATTTGACAAAAATATGGGGAGGGGCTTTATATCAAGCATCATAAATTTTCTAATCTTTCTGGACATCTATTACAGAAAATTCGAAGCTTTTGAACAATCTCTGACAGTCCAATTTTTACATCCTTTTAATTGCTGTGAAGAAAGGAGATAGCTTAGGTGAGATGTACCCAGGCTTTGTGCAGGTGCTACGTCCACTATTACTAAAGGGAGGGAGAATGGGCCAGTAAACATTTCAAGCAGTACTATCTTTATTCACATCACATAACTTTTAGGTAATTTTTCGTAGAAAAACGACAATTTGAGGGGTGGGCTTTAACTCCACTATTTCATGATTTTGACTTTACAGCATTTTTGGGGGTGGGCTTTAGCTTCAACTGGGCTTTTAAGACACGATTTAGGTATGTGTTAAATGTTTATTCATCTGTTTTTTCCCCCCTGTTACATGACGTGCAGTCTTCATGGTAGTACTTTCGTGAAAATCCGTGTAACTTTGCGAAAGAAATTCGTGGTTACAACAATGAATTGTACGAGTCTTAAAGGTGCCAATTCACAGAATAACAGGGACCAGCATCTAGCGCCGTCTACCATTATTTGGTTCGATGTAGCACTTGATTTCAACAAGCGAAGGAATGCGCAAAGAAATTTCTTTTTACGCAACAAACTAGCTACGTGCCTCCTTAATTATTGAATGTAAAGTTGGTGCGTCCACGTGTACCAGGGAGCGAGGTTAACGATATCACTGTCACTCGATGGCGCCCATCGAGCAGTTCAAAATCCGTGTTCAAGACGGTCGATGTATAGAAAAAAGCGCCCATGATGTCGTTAGGCTTAACTTTACCGCTTGATTCCTGGTGAACGTGGGCGCCGCAACTTTACATTCAATAATTACGGAGGCACGTGTCTTGTTTGTTGTTTGTTTATTCGTGTGTGTTCCTACGCCTGTTAAAAGTGAGGACTAGACAGAAGTAGATAGCGGCAAATGGCTGTAGATGATAGGGTTTGTCATTTAGTGGTAATCCCCCTTTAATGCAGGAAGTCCTGATCACAAACAATGTACTATTCTCACTTGATATTAAACTGTGAAATATTAACATGAGGTAAAACCAAGTCAAGAAGGGATAGGAAGAGAGAAAAAGTTCAGGGCCGCAGTTAGCTTCTCTTTCTCTTTCACTTTATCTTTTTCGTTCTATCCGAGATCCTACATCATTATAACCCGAGCAAGGATCAACATAGGAATCTCGTCCGTTGCTAAGATGCGTTTCCCTTGGCAACCATTACTGTTAGTTTGGGAGCTTTCTAAGACTTGGTGGCGTTTGGAGGATGGTGATTGCAGGTGTAATTAGTGGGGCTCGGGTGCAAGAAACTTGTTTTCAAACTGTGTAACTTATTTCCCAAAGGCACCAAATTTTTTTTTTACTCCTTGCGAACGCAACAGCTTATCAAGTTTACTCTTTAATGGACTCCTTTTTTCGTCCCCCCCCCCACCACCGCTATTCGACTTACCTTACGTATACAAGCCCAAATGTATTCAAGCGCATTTTGCCTAAACCTCTGCTAATGCTGCTGCCAAACAGAAATTAAAACATAATTTATGAGATTTATGCGTCTTTATTACCATCAAGATTCTGTGAAAAAGCCAACACACAGCTGACAAACAAAAGCCTTTATGTAAGGAACAACCTATTGTTTATCGTTTTGTTGACTGATGGTCATATCAGGTGAATAGATTTTATTTAAAAGATAATTTCGGACATTTTTTGCGTCTTTATTGCCATCTTTACTCAGTGTAAAAGCCAACAGACAGCTGACAAACAAAATTCTTTATATAAAGAACAACCAATTGTTTAACATTTTGTTTAGTGATGGTCATATCAGGTAAATATTTCCTTATTGTAATGAAGTATATGCTTATTTTATGAGAGAATTATTGTGGAATGATGATTATAAATTGGCACCTGTTTTTGTGTACTAAAAACGAAATTTTAAAATATCATGTCGTTTTCAGGATTATCGTGACTGGAATACCCCCCAAAAATCACGACCTTTTAAAAAGTTAAAAGGTTACTTTCTGTTAAAGTAACAGAAAAAAAATATAGGAGGGGAATTGAGGCTTGATGGTGCGTCGACAGCAAGGTCATTACCGCCAACCCCCAAAAAAGATAGGCCCACCCAAATACAAATATGATAACATTTCGTCCAAGCATATGGGTGAAGATTACATCAGAAGCCGTTGCTTTAAACTCACAGTAGCAAAAACAAAATTGGACTGCACTAAATATATTTTTGCACACCGCGTGGTTGGCCCGTGGAACTCCCTGCATCCGAGTGGTAAATGTTAAAGACTTAGAGCCTGCTTAAGACGGGTATCCGAGGTCGACCACTCTAAGTACATGAAATGCTTTTAATTTATTTATTTTGGGATAAGTTTTAGTGAATCAATTGATCCCATCCCTTTACCTTTTACGGTAATAATAAACTTATTATTATGATTAATTTTATTATATTTAATTCATTATTTACATCCAGTCGTTGTTCAAAATTTCATGACTTATTTGCAAAAGTTTATGGTTTTCAAAAAAAAAAATGTCGTTTATAGAATTATCATGATTAAAATCAGACTAAACTCTGCCTAATAAGTCTTGATGCGACAGATAGGCGGAGATTACAATTAAGTGGGTACCACCCAGTTTCGCTTATTACTGCAACGTGGTATTTCCCGATACATCTCCACAGACGCAGTATAGTTTAGTAGCGTTAGACAAGAACTACAAGGCTTTGAGAAACGTGTTTCTTTTTGTGTGTGCGTTTGTTCAAAAGTGAGTGGTGCCGTCTCTCATGGAATTTTCGAACTGCATGGAAAAAAAAAAGCATTGTACATAATATATCATCAATTCGACCACAGAAGGTGTCTACGCAGTGTTTGAATGTTTTGCTGTAATAATTAAATTTTTAATAAGTAAATAAATAAATAATTATTCTTTCTACTTTCTTTTTACAATTCCATCATCAACTTTACGGTGCTATTCCTTCTTTTCGAGTTCCTTCCGGGAGTGATTTCGATCTTCTTCGAAAGGGTGATTTTTTTTCGGTGGTTTAAAAAACTTTTAGGAGAATTTCGAAGTTTCGATACACTTTTATTTTTACTCCTACTCCGTGATCACGACTTATATACAGGAACATCAAGAATGCTTAGCAGATACCTATAATTCGTCCACCACGTCATCAATCTGACCACGGGAATGCTTGCTCATGTTGATCGGGATTACCGACAACCCCTCTGAAAGTACACGAAGTGCTACGCGTTGAGGGGTGGGTATTTTCCCTTCTACAGGTAGCTTGATAACGTCGTCTAATTAAGCAAAAGAATTATAGAGTTCCGTTAAGAGGGTGGAAGGATATTGGGCAGTAATCACTATCTGTTCCAGTGCGTGACAAGAATTGTGTAACATATAAGAATTACTATTGACTCAAGTTAAAAAACTTATTGAGGAACAAACAATTTTTCAAAGACTTCGTAAGCTCATAAAAACTTCAAATAGTGTTAAATGACTCACTAAGGTGATTAAAAGTGTACGATGAATAAAAGTCTTGACATTTGGTACCATGGCTGTTTCTACACATGGCTGTGGCGGCTTTGTTTTCCTGTGTCTGCAAGGCCTTTTCAGTTTCAGGCTTTCATAGCTGGTCTTTTCAACAAAGAATCTTTTCAACATAACAGTGTAATCTCCAAGTTGCGTAACATTAAATATTTTGGAAATAGTAATGTTAATAATAATGTTATTATTACCATTACGTGGGTATGCAGACTGATATATTCGTTAGCAATGCCGTGTGGTTAGCATATGCCACAGGTCCGTAATCCCTGGTTCACTTTCTAACGAAATTGATCATTTAACAGTCGAAAGCAACGGAACCATGCAGACATATGTTTAACATTTTCTATTGTACGTGGATTGGTTGATGTTGACCTAAGTTCGTTTTTCTCCGTGCGCGGTAACCACTATACGAGAGGCCACCCGTTTAAGATCGCTGTGCCCCCTTCTAGAAGGGACTGTGTAAAGTACTTCTTCGCGAACCGCGTTGTATATCCCTGGAATGGTCTGCCATCAGAGTTAGTCATCTCCTCGAGTCTTCACCAGTTCAGGGATGGTCTTCGGAAGATAGATCTCGCTATTCATTTGAGATGTTTTTAAACTAACAAATGCTAATGTAACAAATCGAGTCTAATGGGACTTATTTTAATCTTGTTGTAAACTTTTACATATGTTTTTTTTTTATTTGGGAGAGATATTAGTGGATGTCACCCCATCCCTTTTTGGATCTCCCTTTACCATTAGTGTAATAAATTATTATTATTATTATTATTATAAAATTTGAATCATTACCACCTACTTTTCTTGTTTATGAAAATAAATTTCGGTGCTGAAAAAGTGTGAAAGCCACACACGAGTTAAACTGTAACCATTAAACAAACATAAACGTAAAAAAAATGTACTGATACGCATAACTGACATAAAGGTTTATTAACAAACCTATAAGTTTATTTATAAGAGAAGTGACCAAGTGTAATAAACGTAAACACCACGCTAGAGCTACTAAACTACTTAACAATGTGCTAACGTGCTCACAATGTTTAAGAACCTGCACTACAACTAGTCTGTGGGTATTGTTATCCACAGATTATTGATGTCCAACAAGAATTCCTCCAGATGTTCGCTTTTGGGATATTTTATAATGCTGTCGATCATTTCCAATCTCCTATAATTCTGCGTTTTTTATTGAGCCAAAATTGAGTCAAAATTAGGAAGCTTTAACTCTCACGCATTATCGCTTTGAATGTAATGGCACGTAGCAACAGATGCAACAGACACATTCCTAAACGAAGCCATTACAAAAAAGACAAAACCTCACGATGAAATGCCGAACAAAAAGAGAAAAAAAGAAAGAATAATAAACCTCATAAAGGATGAAGATGGAAATAACTGCATGCTTATAATATTCACATTTGTATCCAACTGGGTTTTCTCTTTTTTGCTCCCCTCATTTTTTTCTCCTTGTTTCGTTCATTCTTCACCTTCTTTACGCCGTTTAGAATCGGAATAAATTAGCGCAGAGTGGAAGACTTCATTTCTTAACCGGGACTCAAAAGATTACCTGGTGCAGAACCAAGCAGCACACGAAAAAGTCTAAGACTGCAAAGCTTTACCGACTGCAGATTTAGTGCAGGGCGGCCTGCAAATCGGGTATGGCAGGTAGCCAGCTCTCTTTCAATGGTTTTGGCAAATGTTGAGCTTGCTCTGCCTCCTACTTCTTTTCGACTACGTCTCCTTCTCCCTACCCTAATGTCATCAGAAGACTTGGGGACCAAGACGATAGGGTCTGAAGAAACTCGACTTGCCAACATGTATAACTTTTAGATTGGCAAGAGGACAGAAAAGGAAAAGGACAGTGGAAAAGAGAGAAAGGAAGTCTTTGGACGTTGGTCAGATCAGTTGCAGCCATGATGAGAGCTCTAAGGACTCTTGGCCTCATTACGAAACAAGAAGACGATGGATGAGAAGGTATGAAGGTAGAGAAGAAGTTATAAGAAAGGACTCGACCGGACTTGAGGCAAGTATACCAACGCAGAAAACCAACGCAGGCAGTTGCAGGCACAGAGGATGGGTTATAAGGCAAAGTGAAGGTAGGAGATAGTTTTAAAAAAGGATTTGAACTACCTCAAGTAGATGTAACAAAGTGGATGATCACGGAAGTGGGTACACTCTGAAAGCATAGTATGTGTTCCAAAAAACAGCTTGAACTGTACTTTACAGTAGCGCGCACAAGAGGAGGAGCAGGGGGGTTGGGCATTGATCCTGCCTATTTTGGGAAAAAAAATGCTCTTTTGAAAATAAAAATGCCCTGTTTTGGTTTTCTGAACTAATGTAGTCAAAGGAAGAGCCCAGAGACCCAAAAAGGGCAAAAACAATGCGAGGAAAGGGCCAGAAAGGGACATAAAAGGGCAAAAACAATGAGAAGAAAGGGCCCGAAAGGGACATAAAAGGGCAAAAACAACGCGAGGAAAGTGCCAGAAAGGGACATAAAAGGGCAGAAACAATGTGAGGAAAGGGCCAGAAAGGGACATAAAAGGGCATAAACAATGCGAGGAAAGGGCCAGAAAGGGACATAAAAGGGCAAAAACAACGCTAGGAAAGGGCCAGAAAGGGACATAAAAGGGCAATTTTTTTATTTTGCTCGTCATTAAAATTTCTTTTTTTTATAGGAGGCGGGGGGGGGAGGGCAGGATATGTGTAGTCCCTATGCGGCAAAATCCTAAATCCAAATTCGCCACTGGAACTTGCCCCTGGCCTCTCGGAGGTCTGTACACGCTATTGGTACTTCAAGTATATGTTCCAGATTACATTGAAATATTAGATAGGTACGGATGAAAGTAACATGGAGGTCAGGAATAATGAGGATGGGAAGCTAATGTGAAGGCAGAATAGTGTTAGTTTCAAGACAGGACTTGAACTTAATGGCACGTAGGTGAAATGGACGATTACAGAAGTGGGCGCACTGTGAAAGTAGAGCTGTAGTTTCAAGAATGCTTGAACTGTGCTTCAAGTACCGAATTGGAAAGTTGTAGAAGAACAGGATGAACAAAAGGCAATAGGAAAGTAGGAAAGGTATTTCAACTTTATCTCATGCAGGTGCGCCAAAATGGAGGATTACATACAGAAAGTAGTGAGAAGTTAATATGAATGTAAAATCGTAGATTCAACAGTATACTTATTTTAATTATGTATATCGAAATAGAGGATTACGCAACGAAAGTGTGCTACGAAGGTAATGTGGACATAAAATAGTAGTTTCAAGAAAGGACTTGTTATTTTTTTTAAAGATTTTTTTTTCAATTAACGTTAATTTAGTGAAGATGACATTTCTAACTGTCGTAACACTTTTTGTCAACAAGACTACAAAGCATGTGAGGCATATTCCTGTTCTTTTTTTTTCAATGCACTACAACAAGCAAACTGAGTATTACTTTCGTATGATTGGTTACTTTTGACAGAAAAAAAATCAGCAGTACGTTTTACTTATTAAGAGTAAGTGAAATGATTAGTCACAGCAGTTACTTACTTACAAGTGTTAATGGTGAATTTTAGATGCGTATCTGATGCCAACGGTTAACTGAATTAGACGAGTCGTATTTTAAAGCACACCAAAACAAATTACTAAAATTCCGTAAAACTTGATAGAGCTATTCTGAAGTTGTTTCATGCATACGGAAGGATGGAGAGCAGGGGCGTAACTACCGGCCAGACCGGAGTAATAAAGTCGGGATCCCCCGGACAAGAATGGGCCCCAAGCCTAAAGATAAACAGCAAAAAAAATCCTAAAATTTTTTGGCGATAAAACTGACATAAAATTCTGAAGACGACAAAACTGAGGACCAAACTGTGAAAGTCTCCCCCCCCCATCATGAAATCATGAATGCAGATGTGGGTAATAGCAGAAAAAAGCTAATTTTTTTTGGGGGGGGAGGGAAGAACTGCGGATGGGGGTAGGGGAACACGACTGAGATTGAGTTTCACAGTCATTATTTGTACCACTATACTATCCAATGCAATCTGAGAATCCTTTTAGTCTTTGCCTTAATGGCCGAAGCGTTTTAAGCTCGATTCTCAACTAAGGTAAAAGTCGGCCGATACTTTTACCTTAGTTGAGAATCGAGCTTAAAACGCTTCTCAGATCGCTCTGACTTCGAGCGTGAGACAAGTTATCAATAAAGTTGTATAGCGTGAGTTCTAGTGATTGTCATAGCGCTTAAGTGTAAAATTTAATAATAAGGCTCAATACA
>JAHWFP010220935.1:0-17315 GCA_023313725.1 Lithobius niger
TGCGTACTCCACTACCTAGAGCATGTCCAGGCAACATGTTCACCATCTTAAAACAGTCACAAGTTCATTAGGGTTTGATTTTTTTCCCTAATTAAAATTCGACGGCAAGAGTCAAAAAAGAAACTAAATTTGATAACTGGGGAAAAAGAACATTTTGCCGGCTAAAAATGGTTTCTTTGTGCCTAAAACATACTTAACCTGATAATTTAGCATTACATTCCTCGAATGTGATGTTCCCCTGGAGGTTTCTTCTGCTGTGCAGCCGCCTGCTTACATACCCCTGCTGCGCATGCGCGCGGCAGTCCTCCCTTATAAAAGCGACAGCGTGCACGCTATCGGCATTCATTTTACTCTCAATATGTCAGGCGGTGACTCGAGAGGGGAGGCAGGGCGGGAGTAGGTTAAGTATGTTTTAGGCACAAAGAAACCATTTTTAGCCGGCCTGACTGGGGGCCGGCAAAATGTTCTTTCTTTGTTGCCAAAACATCTTAACCTCATAATTTAGCATTATCAGCAGACCTCGTCAAAGTTTGGTGGCGGGCACCGCCCTGACGAGCACCCCGGGATGCAAGCAGGCTGTCCCCCAAAAAATTATTGAAAACTTCGTACTTTGATCAGAACAGGTGAAGAACCTCGAAGTTTGGTCACTTGTCCTCTTCCCTGGTGGAAGACGAGTGAGTGCGTAGAGCAAGGAACGGTGGCTTGGCAGATCTTCTCCATAGTGAAAAACGGCAACACCCGAGCGAGCGGGCGAAAGATGAGTGAGTGCGTGGAGTGAAGAACGATGGTTTGGCAGATATTCTTCACAGTGTAAAACGGCAACACCTGAGCAAGCCGGGCGAAAGACGCAAGGCGGTTGAAAGACGACTGAGTGCGTGGAGCGGGGATCGACGGCTTGGCAGGTCTTCTCCGTGGTGTAAGAAGGCAATACCCGAGCGAGGCGGGCGAAAGACGAGTGAATGCGTAGAGCGAGGAGCGGTAGCTCGGCAGACCTTCTCCATAGTGTAAATGGCAACACCCGGGGAAGGTGGGTGAAAGACGAGTTGCTTGGAACGAGGAACGTTGGCTTGGTAGACCATCACGGTGCGGGATGAAAACGGCCGTACAAGGGGGGTGAAAGACGAATGAGTGCGTAGAGCGAGGAATGCAGGCTTGGCAGATCTTCGTCAAGGTTCAAAATGGCAACTCCTGGGCAAGGCGGGTGAAAGACGAGTTGCGTGGAGCGAGGACTCGGTAGATCTTCATCATTGTGCGGGTTGGAAACACCCGAACAGGGCAGGTGAAAGACGAACGAGCGTAAGGAGCAAGGGATGCAGGCATGGCCGACTTTCAGCATGGTGCAGAACGGCAACATCTGGGTAAGGCGTAGACGATTAAGTGCATGGGGCAAGAAGTTCAGACTCGGTTGGCCTTCCTTGTGAAATCAGCAGACCAAATCCAAGACGGATGAAAGACAGGAGCTTGCGAGATCTTCAACATAGTCGCGACAGCTACGGCATCAGTAAGGTGGACGAAAGACGGCGAGGGAACAGGAGGCAGGGGCCGTCGATGGGTGTTGTAGTTCACACTGCTTCCACGGCTGGACTGGTGAGACGTGGAGATTCAATGTCGTGGCGGGAGAGGCGAGAGGCCTGAGCAACAACCCAGACTCGACCGTGACGTCCCGGCTATGGGCAGACCGGAGACGGGCCGAAGAGTGGAGCGTGCGGTTAGCTACGGCATCAGTGAGGCAGACGAAAGACGGCGAGGGAGCCGGAGGCGTGGGCCGTCGATGGATGATCCAGTTCACAACTGCTTCCACGGCTGGAATGGTGAGACGTGGAGCTCCAACGTCGTGGCAGAAGAGGCGAGAGGCCTGAGCAACAACCCAGACTCGACGGCGACGTCCTGGCTATGGGCAGATCGGAGACGGGCCGAAGAGTGTAGCGTGCGGTGATGGGAGCCATGGCGACGGGATCTCAGACGGCAGCACCTGAGCCGGCGTGTAGAAGTGTGGAACGACTGAAAGACACGTACATCAGAGCTGGAATCTTCCATGGTAGACAGCAACAGGTGACTTGATTTTCACTCAAGACGTGGGGTAAGCCACGTTCGAGACAAACAGCAAGAGGTGCAACGGCTTCCGTCTTGGTTCACTCAAAACGTGGGTTCTAGCCACGAGGGAGACGAGCAGCAGTGGACAGCAACAGGTGACTTGATTTTCACTTGAGACGTGGGGGTCAGCCACGGTCGAGACAAGCAGCAAGAGGAGCAAATGGCTTCCGTCTTGGTTCTCTCAAAGCGTGGGTTCTAGCCACGAGTGAGACGAGCAGCAGTAGACAGCAACAGGAACGTGGGGTCAGCCACGATCGTGACAAGCAGCAAGAGGTGTAGACGGCTTCCGTCTTGGTTTAACACTCAAACGTGGTATTTAGCCACGAGTGAGACGAGCAGCAGTGGACAGCAACTGTCGACTTGATATTATTATATTACATTCACTTGATGCTTGGGGTGAGCCACAGTCGAGACAAGCGGTAGGAGTGTAGACGGATTTCAACTTGGTTCTTCACTCAAAACGTGGAATTTAGCCACAAATGAGACGAGCAAGAAAACAGTCTTGGCTCTTCACTCGAACGAGGCTTTAAGTCTTGACCCAGTCGTTTGAAACTTGATCGAGGTTACATCATGTAATTAAGGAGCATTTTCCGTCTGATGCCGAAGGTGCGGGTGCAGCCAGCCGGCACGGTGATGAGCGTCGGAGAAGGTTGGCGTTGACAGCTTGCGTACGGAGTTCGGCAGTTGTCGGTGAGGTAAGCCGTTCGGCAACTCGGGCGTGTTTTCCGTCCGAAAGCCAGAAGCAGAAGGGATGCCATTGGTGCGGGTGCAGTCAGCTGGAACAGTGATAAGCGTCGGAGAGGGCTGATGTAGACAGCTTGCGAACGGACTTCGGCAGTTGCCAGCGGAAATTCGGTCGAAGACAGACTTGAATCGGACGAAAGAAAACGGCAGGGATCGGACCGACGGTGGCGTGGTCGAGGGCGGAGATCCAACGGATATCAAGGGTGAAAGCGGTCTTCTGCGGACGAAAGAGAGCATGAGGCGGAGCAGCAGGTGAAGCGAGGGCTTCGGATGCGGCGGCCATCATCGGGTTAGGAGTCCAATTTTCGTGCGAAAGCGGGGAACTATTTTCGGCGCGAGGTGACGTGGAGACACCTCTAGAGGAAAATGAATGCCGATAGCGTGTACGCTGTCACTTTTATAAGGGAGGACTGCCGCGCGCAAGCGCAGCAGGGGTATGCAAGCAGGCGGCTACACAGCAGAAGAAACCTCCAGGGGAACATCACATTTGAGGAATGTAATGCTAAATTATACAGTTAAGATGTTTTGGCAACAAAGAAACTTTTTTTTACGTGCCAGATTATTTTTCCTACATATTTTGGCCGAAATTATAGCCTACAGATAATTTATTATCCTATTACGGTAACACTGCATGACGAAGGCAAGCACACAGGACTGATTGCAAGCACACACAACTGATTGCACTATCGTAGTTTGAGCAGAATTCTAAAATCAAGTGTACATAACTAACTAGCAGCAACACAATCAGTAGCAGAAGACTAGAGGTTCACTTAGTTATCCTAATTGAATGAGTAACTAGCTAATCTGGCAACCAGGCACTTCCATCCCTTTATCTAGGTTCAGGGTTGTGTGGTGCCTATATCTGGGCGGGCTGGTGGTTGTTCTTTAATCTGTGGTGAGGGTCTCCATTTGGCACATGCGGACAGAGCTCCTTGCGCTGTCCTTGTATTCATTTTGTGTTGTGGTACTTTGTTCATACGAAAGGCGGTACTTTGTTCATATGGCGTCGTGTAATTAATGTAGAGGTTTTCTTAATTGGCTTCGTTCTCTTTTACTTTGCTTTCGTTTTCTTTCATTTTGGTTCCGTTATGTTTTAAATTGCTTTCGTTTCCTTACGCTTTGGTTTAGTTTCTTTTCTTTTTGCTTTCGTTTCTTTTCAGTCTGCTTTACACCACGAGACACGGTTGTTTCTCTGATGTCATGCATGAGTTAGCCACTGACGAACGAGAATAGCGGATCTGAGTGGACTAGCCCAGTCACGTGATACACGCGTCATGGCAAACAGCCGCGACACGTGGTTTAGTTGACAGCTAATTTTACAAATCTTACAGTAAAGTTGAAGCCAATTAAACGGAGAGTACTAAATGTAATTTCCTGTACATAAATTAAACCTACAACTTAATTTATTTACTGTAAATTACATTTAGTATTCTGTTTAATTTGCTTCGACTTTACTGTAAGAGGGGGGGGGGATTAAGGCTTAATGGCGCGTCGACAACTTGGTCATTAGCGCCAACCTCAGTCACAGTGCAGTGGTCCGGGTTGCCACTGCACCACACATTACAGAGATGTTATTCAAACCCCTAATCTAAATCTTGTCATACATCTGTACCTCCTGCAAAAATTGAAAAACACCGGACAGGAGGACAGACTTATCGCCCAACTGACGTGCAATGTCATGCGGAAGATGGAACCGACGACGAACACCATCAAGATGGCGACAATCAACAAGTAAGTGCCGGACCGTAATTACTGTAAGATTTGTAAAATTAGCTGACAACTAAAGCAAACTGAAAAGCAACTAAGGCAAAATGAAAGGAAACGAAACCGAAGTGCAAAGAAACGGAAGCAATTTGAAACTGAACGAAACCCAAATGAAAGAAAACGAAAGCAAAGTAAAAGAGCGAACCCAGTTTTTAAAAAAAACTAATAAAAAGAAAAGTTTCGAATTTTTTGGAATAAACATGCTTATTAAAAAGCTGACGATGCTAATTGTGTTCGTGATTAGTTTAAATTTACCAAATCGAACAAATAGCATGCCATAAATTACATCACTCGGAAGCTACATAACATACAACCTGCAGACTGAAGCAGAATCACGCCCGCAGCCAGCATCATGCGCGTGTGCGTTTTTCCCTTCAGTATATGGATACATTATAACTGACGAAAAAATTCTTAAAAAACTTGACAACCAACAAAAAAATAAAATTTATCTTACAAGGACTTGTATTGATTTGCATTTGTAATTTTAACTGCAATTGTTTCGTGGAATGTGTATTTAAGGCGGGGGGGGGGAGGGGGGGTACATTGTTGGTAGGGAAGGGGTTCTCCTCACGTGAATTCTGCTTGGGAGTTCCTGGCTGTAGTCTGCAGAAAATCCTTGGAGGTTGTTGCGCTCCCAGCCATAGCCATGGCTGCCAGCAAGAAGGAGGGGGTGGGGGGGTAGCGGTTTAAAAGCGCATCGACGTAGACAGCTATGTCGTTAGCGCCAACCTCGGTAACAGTTCAGTGCTTGAAGGCAAGAGGGACAATTTTGCTAGCTAAGGGGACCCTACTTCCCCCTAAAAATGCCACGGGTGGCCTTCGGTCAAGCTTAACACGAGACAGTCGTACCAAGAGTAGTGCTAACTATCAGGCTATACCTTGCCCCATCGCTGTGCAGACCACAGCCTATTACTTCTTTTAGCGTGCCGTAAGTGTAAGTCCACTGGCATACATAGCCGGGGAAGGGGGAAACAAACTGACAGGGCGTCAAAATCCTTAATTTATTGTCAAAGTTTTTTTAAGATAGCGAATAAGTACATCTTTTTTTTTTTTGGAGCCACAGATTCGGCTATGCAAATCAACATTGTACGTTTTCTAACAAAAGGCGCAATATTCCCCCACCCGCCCCCAAAAATTTATTTACACGACTGTACAAATTGGGTAGCTTTTGCAGGCAGCAGAGACGCGCATCCAGCCTTAGCCACCAGGGATAAAAGACCCTGGACCTCGGCAGGAATCGTTCGGACATGTCTAATATAATACGTATATACAGCCCTGTAAAGCTCACCAGTTTAAATTTTTTCCCTGAATTTAATTTTTATGTCTTAACGCCTTCATAATGAAAGGGACAAATGTGGCCACTCACAAAGATGCTTGCGCCAGGGTATTTTCGGAAAATCGGCAAACGGCTTTCGAGGGTGGAATTTGTGCAAATTTTCGTCGAACTTTTTCGATTTTTCGTCGAAATTTTCTTCTACTTTCTACGATGCCAGGGTATTTTAATTCGAATTAAAAGATTTTCTTAATCGCCGAGTTAAATCATACTTTGATAACTTGCATCTGCTGAACTTCGGTTTACAGTATTTATTTTGTTTTTTACACATTCCAAACAACATTATTCCACCCCCCCCCCCCCCAAAAAAAAAAAACCTTGTCCCATTCCGAATTTCCCAAGTAACGACTTTCTAGCCAAAAAAGTCGCGAGTTTTTTTTCCCGAGCTGTGTTATCGCTAGGCAGCACTGTCCGGTTCGGCCATCACTCCGCAATTTCGTAACATAAAACAATTCTCGCGCTGGGTAAAACTGGTTCGTTCTGGCTAGCAGATGCCCTAAATTTTTGCTGGCGTGGAAATTCTGTATACCTGAAGTCTCTATTAACATTTTCCTTGATAACGGATGTGTTTTGTATGTACTTTGGATTTGCTCTTTTTTTTAACTGTTACATTGCTTTGAAATTACAATACTGTTTGTACATCATCCCATTCCAGAAACTGGAAACATGTGTTTCCATTAAATAAATACATAGATAAATAAATAAGCAAACAGACTTTTTTTCCTGACCATCTTCCAATTCCCTGACCTTCCCTGACCACGAAGTCGAAAAAGTTTATAAAGCTATTAAACTTAAACTGCAGCCCAAGGTCTATGGTGCTCATGATATTTAAACGCTTGCCTACCTATAGCGCATTAGCATTCCAAATTCCTTGCAGATTCAAGTTACTACATTTTTCAGCGTTGCATAATCAGTCTACTATAATATTTCTATTTTGTTTCTTGCATTTGTATTATTTTTAAGTCAGCAAGGTATTTGAAATCGCTGAAGTAATTTTTTGGTTGTTGAAATTATTATAAAAATAAAACTCATTTTTTATACCCTAGCTCGTACACGTAGTCGTGATATGCAATAGTGTGCACGTTTAAAAGAGAGATTTAATGAATTGGGGAGGGGGGGGGGAGACTGAAAATTATTAAGAGTAACACATTTCCTTCTTTCCGTTGTAGACTAGTCAAAAGATTCTATACACCCCCCCCCCCAGTTCCCAACATTTTTTCTTTCACATCGAACAACGTTTTGCACTAGATGTTGTGGGGAAAAAAAGTTTAGTATACTTCCCAGTTATGTTGGCCATATAGCACGCCAGTCAACCCTTTCCATAAAAACTACCTGACCCCTTTAAGAAATCCTCATAGTTTTGTCCTCCCCCTCTCCCAGGGGTCCTAAAATAATCCCCCCCCCCCCACCGGGTTCATAAATATTCACCCGGAGACAGGAAAGGTTTTTTTTGGGGGGGGGGGGGGTAAGGACGGGGGTCGCAAAATTAAGTTTTCAGTGAGGATCCAGCTATTTTATTCAAGGGATTTTGTTAGCGTATTTTCACCAACGCACTGGGAGATACCATCTTAATAGTTACAAATTCAAGTTATTATTTACTACCTTTGTACGCAACGTTTGTCTGTACTGAGCAAAACACCTGCGCAACATTAAGCAATGTTAAATTACGTCATGCCAAAACAAATGCTGTCCAAAAACTTTTCTTTCAGCTGCAGATCGCCCCGACGGAAGTGCCATGACACCAAGTACGATGTTGTTGATCTGACCTATTTACTGCGATATGAAGGTAGATACGCTGCACGCTCCAAAGAACAAACTTTTCAAAAACAAAGTTTTAACGCCAATTTGAAGTTTGTGCTCCATCAGGGGTTGTAGTGGGGTTTACTAGAAAAACAAGTCAAAAATGCCCGACAACTTCTTGAAACGAAGCTAACTTTTTCACAACCTGAACAAAATTTTAGAAATAAAATTAAAATACTAGAGCGACTTCTAACAGCTAGCGGAACTCCACGTCTTCTAGTCAAAAACTGCAGTGGCGTATAGCCAGGTAGGTGAGGGCCCAGGTGCAAAAAAGCGCAAAGTCTACTGCTAGAGGATGATGTGAAGATTATCCATTTGTTCAATTTGTTGCATCAAAAAATTATATTGTTCCCAAACGTGGGTTCATCTAGGATTTACAATGTTAAAACTATTTGGTAAGGTTTTAACCCATTGTGAACCCGTTTCGCTGAAAATTAAGCTATGTTCAAATTTCGGCGAAAGGGGAATTCCCGTTTTGCCGAATCTAAATATTCTTTAAAAATTTGACGCTGGAGAACTTAACAGATGCATCCTAATTTCTGCGGTTTCTGGCGTTATATGTTTAGGCGCAGCAAGCACGGCAGCGCAATCGAGGTACATAAATTGAAATTTTCGTTCCACCAAAAATTAAGACACTGGTTAAAATTCGGCGAAACTGCTAAACACTTTTAACCTAGCCATTAAATCGTACAAAGTAAAAAGATACAGCATTTTTACTGCAAACTTTTAAAATCCGAACCAGGATGTACACGTTATATTTACGAAACAAAGTATGCACACATGGCACATACACACCGAAAATGCAAGCCACGCTCCAGCATAGTGTACCAGCATCGGTTGACTTATGCCAACCTGATAGTTTCGAATAATGCCAACATGACAGGATTCGAGTAATGCCAATCAGACAGGATTCAAGTAATGCCAACCAGAAAGCATTCGAGTAATGCCAACCAGACAGCATTCGAATAATGCCAACATGACAGCATTCGAATAATGCCAACATGACAGCATTCGAGTAATGCCAACCAGACAGCATTCGAGTAATGCCAACCAGACAGCATTCGAGTAACGCCAACCAGACAGCATTCGAATAATGCCAACATGACAGTATTCGAATAATGCCAACCAGACAGCATTCGAATAATGCCAACCAGTCAGCATTCAAATAATGCCAACCAGACAGCATTCGAATAATGCCAACATGACAGCATCAGAATAATGCCAACATGACAGCATCAGAATAATGCCAACATGACAGCATTAGAATAATGCCAACATGACAGCATTAGAATAATGCCAACCTGACAGCATAATGCCAACATGACAGCATTCGAATAGTACACACAAACCGAGTGATTTACGAATACACGCTCACAGCTAATTCTGAGCCCAAATGTATAGGAAATGATAGGGAAATATAAGCTATTAGGAAGGATCAACTTGCAAGTACGATCTGGATGTTTTAATAGTCAATTCTAATTGGACACATTTTGCTTAGAATCTTATATCATTCTTTGCAAATAACATGCGGAATTAAGCATTGCCCAGAATTAACATTTTGTATTATTAACTGTTATTCTTACAAACCACCACTTCTACAAGCTTTTATCTACATCATAACTAGGACAGCACAACAGCACTTAAACGTGTACAATTTTTTCAATTGCACATTTGCTTACTTCAATTAAAAATAAATTTTTATCATTACACATTTTAACAAGTAAAGTGAAACTTCAACACATAAACTTTTTTAAGTCACACTTGAAGTTTTTGACTGTAAATGATTTTTTTTTTGGCAACGAAATTGTATATCATTGCTTATTTGCACTTCGGTACTTCTTTTTGCTTCGTTCTCGTGGTTACAGTTTTCTAGTTCGATTCTTATTTTTGTTTAGGCAGTTTCGAGCATTGCTTGTCTACCAGGGTTCATACAATGTTTCAATTCTCAATTTCCAGATGCATCCAATGGCAATTTCCAGGTGTTTACAAGATGTTTAGTTAGGCAAAGAGGCGGTAGCTAATATTGCTTTTAATATTTGTACGAAAATAATGCAACATCGCAGAAAATAGCTGTTTGGAGACAAGTAGTCCAGACGGGACTAATCACTTTTTCATCACAAATATTGGCACTAGCCTAAGATTTGATTGTTTTTTATATTTTAACTACTTGAACATATTAAAGCACGTATTAAAGTATTTGTTCCTAGCCTACTATTTTATTTCTGATCTGTTAATTCAGTGGAACTAACAGATCAGACACAAGTCATTTTTTTTAAATTTCCCTATCTTTTCCCTGATTTTCAAAAAATTTCTTGTTTTCCCTAAATTTTCCCTGATATTTTGGCTATATTTTCAGTTTCCCCGAGATGTCCAGGTTTTGTCTGAACCCTGCCTACGTTTTAGGGCAACTTTAATTTTTCATTAGCTTCCTGCAATAATTGTTCATCTACCATGTGTTCTGCTTGCACCTTATTTTGGGGAAAGTTTTTCTAGTTTTCTGTTTGCTTCGTTTTTCTTGGTGTTTTTTTATTTCTTCAGCTTATTTTTCCTTTAACTCTTGCTTTCTGTGATCTTGGAACTTTTTTCCTTCTTCTCGTCTGTTGCAGTAAATAGCACGAGCGCGGCCGACCCAGCTTCAAAAGTTAATTAGAAAGTGGCACTGTGGAGAGCTGTTGTGCTAAGTTGTAACTCTACTGCATGCTGTTGCGCAATCCATTGACTGAAGTTCCAAACACTCGTACTATCTCTTCTGTAAAAAAAAAATTCCACTTTCAGAAAAGCCTCGTTCAACATCAGCATTTCCGTGGGATAATGCAAGGGCAGACGTCTTAACCACAATCTTGATATTTGGATGGCTCACTAAAACAATTCACAATTTCGAATACTTCGCTCCAGCAACGATCAACCTTTTTTCGAAATTCCTTTTATGAGACCCTTTCACTGTTTCGTACCAGTCTTGTGTGATTTTTCAACTTTTGACATGAAGTCCATTCAGAATTAAGATTTCCCAGGAGCAACATAAGGACAGCCAGTAGGACACAACGTTCCGTGATAATATTACCACATGTTCCATCCCTCATTCTGTGTAGCGACCCCATGCGGCCAAATGTGGAACAACTGGTCGTAACTATTTTCTGAGATAACCCACGTTATGCAGAATAGGTTTTTACCCAATAGGCTACTAGATAGGTGAAAAAATAAAAATACTACTCATACTATGACCATGCACTCCAGGCATGCGGCACCTCCGCGCGAAACAACGCTCCACCAGAGCGTGATGAAGAAGGCCAACTGAGGTAGAAATCGCGTGTTTTACCTCCTCGCTCAAATGCCAGTTGACGCTTATAGCGTTGCTTTGGGAAAAGAAAATTCTGGCGATATTGAGTCAATTGGCCTGGATCCGGGAAACGAAACTCTCGGCTTCCTCCCAGACCACCTTGCGATACGGGATGGATTATGCTGCTATAGTTATAATATGGATACTCCCATAGATGATACATTTATTATCTACTGCTTTAACCGATTAATTCGTCCAAATTTTATCCCATACAGACGGCTGCAGACCCACTTACAGTAAACCACCAGTCTTTGGTAAATTTTGCTGGAAATATTTTAAACGTTATCAAAAATTGTTTGCATCGTAGCACCAGCAATTTTGTCTGTACCCTGTCTACGTTTTAGGACAACTTTAATTTTTCATTAGCTTCCTGCAACAATTATTCATTTACCACGTGTTCCGTTAGTTGTTTCACCTTATTTTGGGGAAAGTTTTTCTAGTTTTCTCTTTGCTTAGTTTTTCTTGCTGTTTGTCCTGTCTTGAGTTGTTGCATGTGCTGAGTGCTCACACGTGTTTCAAAATGAAAATCAGCTTTTATCATAGAGTTGGTTTTTGGACAAGTCAACGTCTGCAGCAATCTGTTGTGACATCCTTATCTTCCAAGAACGTGCCAGCCAAGAGTTCAGCAGCAGGGTTTACTAGTTCATTAGCTCCAGATTTTGCAGCAGGTGCATTAGACATTTGTGGTATTTTTTTTTTTTTTGTGGAGCACACGCTTCATTAAAGTAAGGATTTAAAGCAACGAACCAGTTCTGCAATACAAATATTAGTTGCTGAAAATATATAAGATGATATATACAAGAAAATCGCGAAAATATATTTAAAAAATGTGAAAGACTACGAATACAAAAAATTATAGTTAAATATAAGAGGTCTGGGGTGTCTATAACGTGGTTTACCAGTCAAAAATGAAGGGCATTTTAGTACAACCATCCACGAATATAGTGTGAAAAATGCGGACTATTGAAACCTTACATTCACACCGAGCAACAAAGTTTCCTATATTGGTGCGTCTATTTACGCCGCCGCTGCCACGAAAATGTTTTTACTCTTTTATTTAGAATTGTTTATCAGTCTGGCGTTCAACTATCATACAGATTTGAAGGAACAGTCTGTGTTTGTTCTTAGCAGGTTATTTAGATAAAGCACAACTATTTAGCTTCGTTTTAATCGTAATATTAGATCAGACAGATTATACTCGGCAACATCTTTGCCTGCACCAATACCCATGAAGAATTATCTGGTTAGTCCTGTTTATTTTGGGCAATGCTTTTACAGACTGAACAGCTTATGAATAAAAGTAGTAGCATATAGATTATCGGTTGTTCTCCAATGCAAATAGCCATAGTACCTACCCTTACTTATTATCTTGAACCTACACATTTGTAACACTCTTCCACGAAAGTAAAGTATTTTCAAGCCCTACTTTTATATGTGCCGCTAGTTTTACTAACAACTAAAGTTTTTTTTTGACACTAAAAAGATAAATGGTGTAGTGTAAAACTACGCTTAAAGTGAATTAACGTTTTTACTGTGCTTGCAAAATGTTCCGTATCCAGGTATAACCTGGTTACCGTATAAATTTCGCGTGAGGCCAAAATAACCACTAGGAACTAAAAGATAGTGGTATAATCAATATTATACCACGAGCCACGGCTGTTTGCCGTGATGTCATCATGAGTTAGCCAGTGACAAACAAGAATAGCGGATCTTTGGCCGTCTGAAAGGATTAGCCCAGTCACGTGATGTGCGCGTCACGGTAAACAGCCTTGGCGCGTGGTTTAAGTCTCATAGAAACTAACATCGACCCACTTTGAAAACGTTTCTCTCTTTAACGTACAACATGGATGAAGAAAGTTTTAAAAATGTTAACAGCTTAAATAGTAGTAGCCTTTTATTTCAATCGCGCTAACAGCCCTGCGAAAGAAAACTAACTAAATGGTTAAGTTTGCAGTCTTTAAGCAGTGCGCGACTTATTTGTTAAGAAATGGGCAAGACAAAACCGGGAAAACCAAGTTCTGTGAAGTGAAGGAGCGTAAAAAATGAAGATTTGGTTGACTTTGAAGGCTGTAATTTTGGGTAAAGATCAGGGAGCTTTATTCCCTAGTATTTTTCTACTTAGTATTTTTAGTATTTTCAACTATTTTCTAATATTTTTTTCTATTTTCTAGTATTTTTCTACTTAAAAATAAAAAATTAGCGTGTTTTTTTTTCCGCTTTGCACTAACCGCTTTTGTCTAACTAGTCTTGCTACACCTTCTTTATAACCGTTTGTGGCATGGTTAAGGTCAAGCATTCACGTGGCGCCGGCATGGCCTACAGTTTATTTACTTTTGAGGAACGGAATACATATTTTTGAAATTTAAAAAATTGACTGTTAAGGGCTATGGCAAGTTTCACCACATGATCCCTCTTTCCCTAACTCAGGTCCGAAAGAGGACAACTTTGAGGATTCGTAACTGGACAGTTTGGAACTTTTTGCATGCATGTGATTTCCAATCAGTTTTAGAAAGCGGCAGCAGGCAGACCAGTGGGTAATTCAAGGAAAACAGAATAATCAAGGTCCACAAGACCAGGCAGCAAAGAAAACGTGAAGAAGGTCAGCTAGGAGTCCGTTTCAGTTCGCGACTCCAGAGCTAGATACGACGACCACTCAGTTATTCATATTGTTAAGGTAGGTCTGAACAGATTACTCAAGCAGAGGCAGAATAAAGACTTTAGAACACCCTTACTTTGGAAGTAAACACCTTTTAATTTTAGCAGTTCTCTGATGTGCAGTCTTCACTATGTGTCTGCACCGGGACACAGATGTAAGGTCATGAGAGAGCCAGCTGTTAAGATGCTGAATTTGTCTTGCAGTGTTTGCCCCGGGAAAAGAATATAGTCATGGCATTCATTTGAGTGACCAACATGAAAACAGCTGAATTTCGTTGGAGCAGTGGGTGGTTACCAAGTAGCTACCCGATAAACCAGCTACTACCAGTTATATGTTCATCAATAACAGCATTGGCGACCTTCATATCATTAGCGAACTTAAAGGTCTGCGGATCACTGGCAGCTGTGAGACCCATTTTTTCCTATCTGTATTAAAAATCATCCAGCCTGTGACTAGATCCTAATGCAAGCAACAGTTAACCAGTAGAAAAGGTTATCGCATTCGTTTGTAACAAACTATGAAAAAATAAACAAGCTGTTTGTTAACTGTTCGTAACGGAAGGTTTTTGCTAAACAACGGTGTATTACAATGATGATTGCATTATGATGTTAATGTCTTAACCAAGCTTAACAAGCCACTAGTACTGGACCTGTAAAAAAAAAAACATATGAACTATAAAATAGAAGCCTAAGTTACGCTCAATAAAACCCGATAAACCCCAGAAGAAGAAAAACTGTAGAGCACCCGCCCCCCAAAAATAAATATAATAAAACCCAGGATTAGTGCATCTTGTATTCTCACAAGGCCAGTCTTTGATGCAGACTGCTTGCTTCATTTACTGTTTTTATCGGCTGCTGCGGTAAAATGTGGGGAGTGGCAACCTCCCCAATGAACGACCACGTGGTATTATTTATTATCTTATCCACGATTACCGATTTCGTATTGGTAAATTCAAGTGGCCCTGGCCGTGCCAAGAAGGGCTGGGCACCGTTTTATTAACCACTGCGAAATCGGGCCGGCCTAGGCCTGGCCAGTATTTCGAGAGCCGGCCTGGCTCACACCTATGGTGTGAGTCTGGCTGTGCCAGGCACGGCCAAGACTGCTTTATTGACCAACGCGAAATCAAATTAGAGACGGAGTCGGCCAGCACCGCTTAACTCAGAATGGTTTATGAATGGTGCTGCAGTGTAGCGGCAGGAAGTGGAACGTGTCAAGTACCACAAAACGACACGTGGCGGTGCTGTAAATCGTGATCAGCGCGCCGTGAAATTAACCAACGCGAAAGCGGGCCGGCCGGACCAGCACTGGCCCCCGATTGGCACTGGCCGGCCCGCCTCAGTCCGGCCTGGCCGCTTGAATTTACCAATGTGAAATCGGTATAAGTCAGTTCTCCTTGGACGTGAACCTATGAACATATGAATGTTTAAAAAGCGTTATGTAGATGTGTGTACGTCACTTAGAACCTTGTTTTACTTTACAGCACGTAACGTTACACGACTCCTTCAGTCTTTTAACGGAATTAGTGACATGGTTCACAATATTATTGTGCAACATTTCATGCTTTAGTCTGTGTTTTTCGTGTGTAAAATACAGAGTTGCTGCACTACTTCAATAAACTGCGTGTGCTTAAAAAAAATCACTTACGACGAGAGATCTTATTTTTTTTTAATTTATCAGTCTTATCCATCTGAATACACAATTTTCTCCTTTTGGTTAACGTTACTCAAAAACACCTCATCCAATTCCTCCATTCTAACATTGAATATAATTGAAGAATTAATTCTACTATGTAGCGACCAAAGGAAACAGAAATGACAACTGAAGGAGACACAAACAGCTGCGTGGAACCTATTTATGCTGAACTATTTCTATTACAACCTCAGTTTGATCTTACTTGAGATCGTGAGAAAGTGAAAAGTAAATTTATCCGTGTTAACAGATTTCTCCTTTAACTTCAGGGCTGGAAAAACAACGTGGTGGTGGTCGGGGGCAGTGGCGTAGCTACTGGGTGACAAGGGTGGCAGAATGAAGCAATGCCTCCGAAAGAAATAAAAAATTAAATAGATTTAAAAAAGGGTCTTTTGTAGTACACTAGTTTTATTTAATTTGATATGAACTGTATTTTATAAATTAGTTTCGAGCCTCCCCATCCGTTCATTCCCCTATAATAATAATAATAATAATAAAAAATAAAAAAAAAAATAAAAAAAAAGAGTATAAAAAAACGCATGAGCTCAAAAAAAATTTTCCAAGTACAAACTTTTTCCGAGTTCTTTATTTTTCAAAAAAAAAAGTGATAATAGGGATCACTTGACTGGAGTACGAAAAAGTGAAGTGGTCCATAATTTCACTTTAACAAAAATTGTAAAAATATTAGAAATAAAGTATGGAGTGCATGGACTAGAAATTTGTATGGGCCATCCTGTATACTATTAAGGAGGGGGCCCCTCCTGCCCAGCCCCCAGCCCCGCATAACGTAGCTACGCAAGGGGGGGGGATATGTTTGACTAAGAAATTGTTCAGTAGTGTAAGAAATTCTTTTCTTGCCTTACAAAAGTTAAGTTATAGTTGTTCACAATATTGGCTCCATTGTGTTTGTTTGTTCTCTTCATAGAGTTAAATATGGCACAGCCTCGCACCTCCTTGCTGAAGTACAAACAAGGCCGGCTAAAAGTCATTCACTGCCAGGCTCCAAGTCAGATTACAATCAGATGACCCCTATTATAGTGTAAGTGATACCTGCTAATTTGGATAGGGGTGAACAATTTATCAATCAAGTCGATAGGACAAAGTCTTAACTCGGTGAATTCAGTGGGACCGAAAACTGTTTGATAAAGTGGATGCGGTGGGGGGGGGGGGGCGGAGAAGTTCACTGAGTTCGTTGGTGCGAAACACCACTTGGTAAACTGAACGGAACGGGAACCAAAAATCTTCGGCGCCCCCCCCCCCCAAAAAAAAATTCCTAGCCTCGGCCCGTTCAGGCTGCAAGACACTAAGGCTGTTTACAAGTTGATGCGTCTGGGTGCAAGACACGCAATATGGACGCCCTTGCCTTCAGAACGCATCGCACGTGAAATACCCGACAGACAGATTAAAGAACTCTGATCTGCGAGGTGATATTATTTAATCGGTGATTCAACATTGCTCCAAGTCTGCGTGCCCAACGATAGCGAGCAATCGCTTCAGAAGGTTTTGTTCCACGTGACGGCATTCCACCGAAGAGGTCGAAGTCTCGTCCCCCCCCCCCCCATTTATTTTTACTAGGTCTACCTTGAACATGATGTACAAGCCTAATAGTTTGTCATCCTTTTTCTAATAGTCAAATATACACGACCAGTGCCATATTGAGGGGAGGGAGCTTTTGAAGGCTAATTTTGAAGGTTTTTGGAGGCTAATTCGGAAGGCTAATTTGGAGGTTAGTTTTGAAGATTTTTGAAGGCTAATTCGGCACATTGGCAAAGTCACTTTTACATAGCTGAAAGAAACCTCACCTATCCTGAAGGCGCAGTGCGCTACCACGCCTAAATCGTATTTTGTTTAATTTGATGACAAAACTGATCCAAATTTTAATGACAAAACGATATCTT
>JAHWFP010220935.1:27315-38618 GCA_023313725.1 Lithobius niger
GTGTTGTTCTGCGCCATACGAGAGGAGCCATCTCGACGTAAACGATAGCCCCTAACCGACCGCAATGTTGAAGAGCTTACTTGCCGAAATGCGCAGTTACACGTCGCAATTTTTCGTATGATCGGCGTTGAGCGCACACCTTTACGCTGAGGAAGTGCTGACGTCAGCCACTGATCGTGTACTATTTGATGACGATTTTTTGCTCAGAGACCTCTTTAGAGGTTAGCGAACTAAAACCGCCCTAACTAAATTAACTACAGCATACCTTGTGTACTGGCGCACTGCAAGTCACCCACCCGCGTACTTGAATTTCGTCGGATAGAATTGAACAAATGTGTCTGGTTTTTAAGGAGATGTCGCTGACGTAAATCGGCTACCCCCGTTTTTTTGCCACAACCGCATTAATTCGACGTGTGACACGTCGAATAAAAAATCAATGTTCATTTATGCTATCAGGTGTGCCGTTTACATAGATTAAAATAGCAATAGCCCTAAAAGGGATTCTTGTGGAACTCCATATTTTAAGTCTGTAAATTCTCTATAATCGCTACTTATTTTAATTTCTGTTTTTTTTTGTATTATAAATAGGTTTTAATTAAATTAAGAATTTTCCCTCTTAGTCCAACATTCTGACATTTTCTACGTAATTTTTGTTGATCAAAGGTGTCAAATGCTTGCTTTTACAAGGTCAATTAAGATTGTACCAACATAATGCCTTTTCACTTAATGACTTTATCACTCGATTTACTTCCATGAGTAAATCTGCCGCTATTTTGTTCAAAAGGTATTTATGTATAATTATATCTATGATTGATGGCAGAAAGATTGTTATCAATCTCTGTTACTGGTAATAGGGATTGGTATCTCCCTTTTTGTACTGGTCTGAGTACTTGTATTTTTAATTGGGCTGGCAACACTTTTTTATCTATCATAATAATAATAATTAGCTTACATATAAAATTTGTAATTATTTTATTTACATTATTTTAAATCTGACAGTATTAAATCCATGCACTTCTGTTGCATTTGTATATTTCAATTCACTTATAATTGGTGTTAATTTCTGATTTTGTCACATAGTGTATATAAAATGTCTTATCGTTTGTCTTTATACATTTTTTTTTCATATAATAAGTATGAAGTGATTTCTATTTTAATAATTATTTATTTTCTCTTCAACAATATTTTTAAAGATCTGGAACTTGTTTTGAAAAGGTTGCACTACCTGTTTGTTGGTTTATTCCCTTAAAGGTTTTAATAATAACTAGCCGAGTCGCTCACTGAAGCTCGCTCATTCAGCATCGTCTCGCTTCGCTCGAGGACATTACCCAATTACCATACATATCATATGCCAGCAACACCGCCACACCCATACGATAGCGATGAAAGAGGGCGAGCTAGTTCGTTATTGCCACGGTAGCAAAGGAAAAGGGTGGTAATATAAAGGGTATCGTCGATGCCCTGTAACAATCAGTAACAAACATGTAACGGCCTGGCCCTACGAGATAAACCGAGGACAGGCCGTCACTTGGAAGCAACCCCATAAGGGGCTTCACGGCCGAAACGACAGGTGCATCAGTGCTCGATTGTGAGCGTTTTGCGCAATCGCGCGGCACCTGCTCTCAATGGCACCCTTTGCCGAGTGCTATAAAAGCAGGGAAAAGAGAGCCATCGAGACCAGAGGCCGACCAGCCGCCCCACACACGAGATGGTGTGTGGACGGGCTCTGGGCAGAGAGGACGTGAGAACCATACTCTAGACAACGGACCAACAAAGACGTAATTTGACAATCCATCAGGGTTCGACTTAAGCAGTATCGCATCGCACTTTGCGATGCATTATTGTTGTTTTGCTAAGCAATTTTTATTTTGTGTTGCAAAGCTGCGACGCAAAATGTTAGGTACTCCGCATGAGAACAGCATTCGTAGCAGCTGTTTTTACCAATAATTGGAAACAGTAAGTGATTAACTTATGTGGTTTGAATTTCGTTTAAGCGCGGAAAAAAAGCAGCCCAAGTTAATAGCAGCATTAATAGCAGCATTGAGTGGGTATAGCTCATGTAACAGGAACGACCATAGGGGAGACGGTGGGAGAAAATGGGTTTTGGAAGAGAGCTCTTTCCGGTGCCACTAGTCCAATGTATGGCCCAATGACAACCATAACGATTCGCAACAATTGTGCAAAACTGCGACAAATGTCTTGAAGCTGTAGAATGTTAATGGTAACTGCCCCAAAATGTTATATAATTAAAAATAAAAAATAAATTAGACTGAATTAAAAAAATTCTCCCTGAACACAATGAGAGCTTTGGAAGATTCCGTCTCTTGAGAAAATAAAAAGTAAAAACATGTGTTAGGCTAGGCCTATTTGTTTTTAAGATTTTTAAGAAATAAATAAAACAAAAGCAGCTAATCAAAATTTAAAATCTGCTCTAAATGTTTCATTTTGCATCGCAGTTTCGCTAATCAATTTATTGAGGTTAAGTCGAGCCCTGCAATCCATGAAGCTGCTCGAGGCAACTCAAAGAGCGGCATGGACTCGACCAAGTTCGGTTCAGCGTTCCCAGGGCATAAGGGACGGTGTGGAAGAGGGTAAACGGGACCCAAGACACAATTATGCGTCGTCACCATTGCTCCCAACCACAAAAACCGTCATAAACAAAACATTAAGTCTTCTATAATAACACGTACTTCAACACCACCCGCTCTGCGTTAATAGACGTCAGCACAACTGAGAAGAAATGGCACTGTGGAACTTGGAAATTGTACTGTTACGTCGTTTCACAGGTGATCTGTACAAAGCACAGGGAGCAAGACACGGAGAAATTAGAAAATGGTGAGTTGTGCAACGATGAAGCATTGCGCCTTTAAGTTCAGGGCCTTATGATTGAAAATGGGCAATTGCGTAATGAAAATAATGTGTTACGGAAAGCCAATACTTATCTTCAGTCTACTAAGAAACACCGGTTGCAGATTGATGGGAACGAAAATATGAATCTCACGATATAACTTTGTCAATTCAATCCGAAAAAACTATTACCCGTCATTTTTGACGGGTTCTCAGCTAGTTACTTTAATACTATTCCATACAATTTTGGTTTTATTTGCAGGCTTCTTATCTTTAAATTTTTGTTTTATAATAGTATCGTCATTTCCTTTTTTTTTTTTTTCATTTCGTGTGTAACTTTGTTTATTTCTTGATACGATTATCAGTTTTATTCCGTATTTCACTTCCCTGTGTTCAGATTATCTTCCGAAATTTATTTTTCTTATTTATTGAGAGTAGCAGTTTATTTATGACCCAATTTTTTCGTTTCTGGTTATTTCTTTTATTAGTTTTTATCTTTTCCTTTGTTAAAATTATTTTCATTTTTTAAATTATTGGCATAAATATTCTGTATTTAATTATGGATTTTATTGCAAATTTGGTTTGCACACGTTTTATTATTCAATTCCTCCCAAATAAATGTTTGTAAATATTTGATGATTTTCTTTTAGGTATATATTCTATTGAGGAACCTTCTGGTATCTGATCATTTTTTACCCTTATTTTCGTGTCTTCTGTCTGTTCCATAACCAACATGATGTAAAGTAATGGGCCACAGTGGCGTGTACAGACTACAGGGGGCCCCTGACACAGTACCATATAGGTGGGCCCCTGCGGGGGGGGGGGGGGGGGGAGACAGGTTATCTAGCGGGGCGGAGGGGGGGGGTCTGGGGGGAATTGCCCCCAGAAGTTAAGAAATTTTTGGAAATCCACATTAAAATTACGCAAAATGCTTAATTTTGGACCCAATGTATTCAGCAATGCTTTTAAGACTTGGCTTTTAAGTTTGCTTGCATTTGATGGGTGGGATGGGCCCCCAAAACAGGTGGGCCCCTGGCACATGCCAGTCTGACTACACTAGGGTGGAATGAAAATGGGCTAAAAAAAATTTTGGGGAATTTTGTAATTTAGTAGTGTGGAAAAGTTGTGTATTGAGCCCGTAATAAACTGTGTAAAATTTGGTTTTGATCAAATAATGCTTTGATCTGTCCCAAGGACCTTGAAATTTACGATTTAATGCCATAAACATGGTTTTAATGCACATTTTTGAAAATTATTTCTTAATAAAATTGTTTAATTTAATAGTGTGGAAAAGTTTGGTATTGGGCCACTAATAAACTGTGCAAAATTTGGTTTTGATCAAATGATAACTTGATCTGCCCCAAAGAACATGAAATGTACCATTTTCTACCGTAAAAATGGTTTTAGTAGGGTATGGCATGGAAATTATGTAAGCCATTCATTTATAGGTGAACAGATAGCCCACCCTCGACCATTAGCTGAAGATCTCTATCAGATATTCCAAATGTCATAGGTGGTTCTATAACCTCAAAGTAACTATTCTGTAACCACTGAATAAGATCAACATAATCGGTTGCATCAACATTTCGGTGGTGGTATTCGGAAGGCACGAACGTAACTCGAACCCGTGTTTGTTCTTGCTTTCATGATTCGTCGCAGTCCAAGGGACCTGATGTGCTGTCGTTCATCGGTTATTAGGCAAACGATTATATTTTCGGGTTAACAGGATCAACTACACTCTTTAGTTCCTCACTAAAGTAACGAGAGGATTTTATTGATTTCAATAAAAGCTTTGCACCATGCTTGCCTCTTTGCCATTTTCTTCTTCATTTAGCTGGACCGACCACGGGTCCTTCTGGTTTCAAGGGAACTATTGGAAACCAGATTGCAGATTGTGAAAAGCTTTCAATTGTTTGTTTTCAGAAAACTGAAGGTAATTTTCCATGCAACGAAGCAAAGACCTAAGTAACGATCAACAACATCTATAGGAATTGTGACAAGTTGTCACAAGTTGTAATACTTAGGTTTGCAACAGAAAGGTCATGGTTAACTTTTGCATGCATGCTGGATGACAGCAGCTAATCGTATCCTACGTTTCAATGTGGCAACTAAAGAACCCACAGACAATCTTTGCATATTGGTTGATTTATTGTTAAAGTCTATTCGCCAACGTGGTTTGAGATCAAGGCACCTCATGAAAACATGGTGCAAAGCACTTGTTGAAGTCAATAACATCTTCTCGTTACCTAAGTGAAGAACTGAAGAGTGTAGTTGATCCAGTGATACAAAGAAATGTCTTCAACCGTCATCAGGAAGGTTTCCCCATTTTCATTTTAACTGATGAACGAGAGCACATCTTGGACTACGTCGAATCATGAAAGCAAGAGCAAACACAGGATCGAGGCAAGTTCAATGTTTCCAAATACCACCACTAAATTTTGATGTAACCGATTATGTAGATCTTATATATTCCATGGCAAACTTGAGAAGTTACAGAACCACCTATGATATTTGGAATATTTGACAGATGGAGATATTCAGCTAATGGTAGAATGGGCTATCACCTACAAAAAAGAGTTTACATCATTTCCATGCCACACCCAAACGATCGAAGGCTGTCTCAAAGTCATCACAACGCATCTGCTTCAGTATGTGGAAAGCCTAGAACAGAAGGCTTTATACAGGCACGACTAGAATCACGAAGTATAATTTCAAGTTTCATTACAAAAAGCGATTAGCAAATGAAGTAAAAACACCAGAACAAATTAAATATTTGGATAAAGCAAAAGGACAATTTCAGGATTACTCAATGATATTCTGGTATCTCGATAAATTATTGTAGTTCAAATAAATATATTTCTATTAAATGTGCTATCCAACAATTTGAACATGTTAATGTACGACTTCTATGCTATCAGAATGCAGAAATAAAAGGTTTTAGCATTTTCGTGTACATTTTTTAACATTATGTTTATGGAAAAAAAGGTAAATTTCAAGGTCCTTGGTGCAGATCAAGGTATTATTTGATCAAACCCAAATTTTACACAGTTAATTAGGGACCCAATGCACAACGTTTCCGCACTATTAAATTAGAAAATTTTAGAAAAAAACAATTTTCCTAAATTTGGATTTGAACACTAAACAGTGTTTACGGCAGAAAATGGTAAATTTTTATGTTCTTTGGGGCAGATCAAGGTATCATTTTAACAAAACCAAATTTTGCACAGTTTATTAGTGGCCCAATACAAAACTTTTCCACACTATTAAATTAAAAAAATTTTAAAAATAAATAATTTTCAAAAATTTGCATCAAAACCATGTTTACGGCAGAAACTTGCAAATTTCAAGGTCCTTGGGGCAGATCAAGGCATTACTCGATCAAAACCAAATTTTACACAGTTTATTAGGAACCCAATACACAACTTTTCCGTACTAATAAATTATAGAATTTAAAAAAAAAAAAATTTTTTCATTCCACTCTAGTGTACACGCCACTGATGGGTCGGCTATTTTCTCTATTACTGTTCCTCCATTTAAACTCCAATTATTGCTTTTCATTTTAATGTAAATATGACTACTGCATGACTTTTGTTAACACATTTTCGTTATTTAAGTATCCTACATGATTTCTTCTCTAGTCGGTCATTCTATTATTTTATTCAAATTCTGTCCCTGTCACAGTTTTCATGCCTGTCTATGTTTAAAAAATATTTATTCCTTATATCAACTTCGGTTTTTAGGACATCAATATTTATATCGCCAATCAGTACAGCATTTCCTCTTGTTTTACTATTATCAGGAAAAAATGAACACGTTTGTTCAGAGGGGGCTCGCTTCATCGGCTCCAGCTATTATTAACTTCTTTCATAATTTTCTGAGATCTTGTTGAATTTTTTTTATTTGCCTGCTGTTTATTGTGTTTAGGCCTAGTTTAAACTTTTTTTTAACATTTTTATTTTCAGTTCTGGGCCATCATTATTTTCTAAGTGTAATTTATTTACTTTTATTTCATCAATATTTTAATTTTCATATACCACCAATCCACCTCCTCGCAGTGTACGGTCTTTTGTATTATTATGAGTTATTGATAATAAATGTCAACTAATTACATATAATAAACCGGACCAAAAAGTAAACACCAATGGTGGTAGCGAAATGAAAACCGATCTTCAGCCCGGGGGCGTTTGTTGTCCTCTTGCCAGGTTTATTTTTGTCTTTTTCCCGGGCAGCTTCGCCAATGGCCACCCCAATACGGGGAGGGGGTCGTGCTTTCGTCAATTGGAAACTTCCCCGCACGTCCAGCGAATTCCGCGGTATATGGAAATAAGCAATATGTTCTACCGTGCAGTGTACACACGAAAGCAGAAATGAAGCCTGGTTATGTTATACGACAAACCCAGTTTCAGAACATTAAAAAAAAAACATTTTACGACAAACCCAGTTTTATTGTTTTTTTTAGTTTTAAAATAAATCCAGTTTTAGTATTTTTTTGGTTTCTTAGTTTCTGTACCGCGTTTTGTACAGTAACCGCCGTTTCTGCAGCGAATTCCACCAGAGAGAACGAAGGGTTGGGGTGGGTACTATAGTCTTATGGTCGGAGGGAGAAAATGTCATGGTACGAATTAAAACCTCTTGGCCCCAGAATCTGATGATGTATATGGACGGTTCCATTGTGCTTGGCAGTGGGTATAAGTGATGCCCAACAGGCCAATGTCGTGGCCCGTGGGTAAAGATAAAAATAGTCTGACACTATTAGTCCATAGGACTCGACCTCAAAAATCACTTATTGGTACCATCTGAGGTGGCAAAGTCTAGTAATGATGTTTTAAATCCTGTACCTTTGCAGAGTGGCAGCTTAGTTGAAACAGCTAATTATCTGCCCTAACCCTGCGACAACTGTCCAGAATGCAGTTTGGCGTATTATGCAAGAGCTGTTAGTGATACACAAAAACGGTTGAGATAAAAGTTGTTTGCAATAATGTAATCTATAATGTCTTTCCCATACATTTTTTTCATATCTCTTATGGTTTTGAATGAAAAACGGTGACTGTATACCAGCCCCTAGTAAAAACGGCCGTAGCTCGGTTTCTAACAGTCGTGGTCCCTTTTCAACTACCCTTGTTGCAAATAAGACACTCCCACCTTTCGAATGAGTCTAATTGGAGTCATCCACCTGAATTAGAAACGATGCAGCAGCAGCTGAAAGTTGTAAGTTAACAAAATGAGAAGTCTGTTAGCATTAAATTAAACAAAAAATGGCCGAAAATGGCCAAAATCTGTTTTTCTCGAAAACCATAAAAGATATGAAAAAAATGTATTGGAAAGACATTGTAGATTGCATTATTGCAAACAACTTTTATCTCAACTGTTTTTGCGTATCACTAACGGTTCTTGCATAATCGGGCAAATGGCAAATTCCTTAATGCCTAAGACATTAAATGCGTATTGCCAAGGTGGCAACATGTGGAAAACTATTCTTTGGGATGTAAACAACAACCCCAAAGTGAAAAATCAAAGTTGGTCCTACAACTGCTCCCTGACTATATTGTAATGTTCAGTGGAATGCACATAACTGCAATAGGTACAAAAACAGGTAAACAGCAAAAAAATGACACATCTGCCCATTAGGAAAGGTTATCATGCATTATTTTACTTCTGTTGGTGTCACAAATGGAATGGCATTATTAAGTTTTGCCACCTTGGGTGGCACCGACATCTGCTCTGGCCCATGGACCTTTGCATGCAGCCTTTGCCTTGGCTGGACGTCACACAAGAGGTTGACAGTGCGGCGTTACTTTGACAAATTCTTTGGTTAGCTGTTTTTTTGGTTTTTTTTTGGGGGGGGGGGGGGGGGGGGTAAATAACAAAAGAAACCGGATGAAAGGGTGTTGGGCTATTTATTTATTGTTTAGCTTATTACTAGTCATCAGCTTCAATAATTGAATATGACGTATCAGTGTACATACGTGAAAATTCATACAAAAGTACCAAAAAAATGAACACAGTTAATAGCTTTTCAAGAAACAGAAATATGTCACGTTTATAACAAGCAGTGAAAACAATTGAAAAGGGTGGGGGATATTAAAGGTACATTCCCCCGGTTGGCTTTCCCTTATAGCTCAGTTTTGCAACATTACTTCAGACGTGCAGTGCCGTAAGTAAGTAGCAAGCACAGGGGACGCAACCTGTTCTGATGTTGCCCCAAAAAGAGTAATCTGTTGCCCCACCCACTACTTTTTGTAGCATTTTTGCCCCACTTTATTTGGTCAGGTGACTTAGTGAGTGCCTTGAGTTCCCCTTAGTTATGGCACTGCAGACGCGTGTAAATGTTGCAAAGGCATTATTTTTCCCCTCGTGAGAAATGGTGTTGCTACATTTACTCCAATTGCAAAAGCTATTTCACGCAGGGTGCTGAAATATAGTGAGAAGGTATATTCTTTTAATTGAACCCAAACTTAACTTCGCTTCTAAAAAATGTGTCGTGCCACTTTAAAGGTAAGTACAGAGGGTGCATTTGCACTATGGTCTAGCAGGTCATTCCAAAATTTAACCCACTGGAACGCACACGAGTTCCGCACGGAATTGTAATGCAGATTTTTCACAACAAATCTGACAGACAATCCCCCTTCCTTGTTTGGTTCATTACAAAAAAGGAATTTGGTCAGTTGGGAACAAGTCCATGTAATACTTTGAAGATAGTTCCCCTCCTTCCCCATTGTCTTTTCCAGGGCACGGTTGACCGACTAAGTTATCGTACAATTGAAGTTCGGGTGGATAATTGAGGCTCTACCACAAGTTACATTTGAGATCCCAAGACGATTTTCGACTAACATAATTCAAATATATGTTAGAAATAGTCGAACACTGGTAACTTGCAAACACGCTATTTTTTCTCGGTGTACCGATAATAGATCAGAGAAAACGGCGCGAGTCCATGAGATTCAGTGCACCATGCAGCATGCACGGGTCCTACTAAAATGGAAGATTCCTTTTGAGGCAAAAGCTTTAGAAAGGAGAACGACTTTTCACCGACACAAACCAAACATGTTTTTTTTTCTAATTAAGTCAGCCGAAGCAATTTAATGCTCGTATGGTTGAACCGGCTCAATTTGGAACATTACCAGACTTTTAGAGAAGAAGAAATATCTGGTAAAGGGAGGTGCCAACCCGGGGATTCGATCCGGGAAACCTCCGATCATCGTAGGGGCCGAAAGACTGTCCAGAATTGGCCAGAATAGTTCCCATAGCCGCTGAAGGAGCATGGTAGCCTCTCACGCTACCCTGGTCGGCAGGGACTTAGCCAAGATCCCTTTTCCAGGGGTTCACCAGATCTGCAAACCTCCAGCAGCCAGGCTGAGCGCTCTCACCGCTCAGTCACGATGACCATGTGACATGTTGTAACCATAACAGGTTCGCTTTTGAAGGAGCAAGCATTGTTTGTTCAGTGGGTATGGTACTTAGTTTTTGGCATCTCTCCCTCCTACTAATATGCACATGACGTTGTTTTGGGTTTAGGCTTACAGTAAAATTGTTATAACTTTTATACATCCGAGTTCAAAAGCTTATCAAACAATTGTAACATTAAAGGTCCATTCCTCTCGGTTGGCTTTCCTGGATGATTCAGTTTTGCAACATTACTTCCGACGCGCATAAATGTTGCAAAGGAATTCATTTTCCTATCCTTCACCTCGTGAGAAACGGTTTTGCTACATTCACTCCAACCTATGTAAATGCTGCAAAAGCTATTACACGCAGGATGCTTGAATATAGTGAGAAGGTCATGTCCTTTAAAGGTTTTTCTTTTTTCTAACTATTTTATTCATATTATTAAAATATGATACATTTTTTTGGCTTTCTTTACTTGTCATTTGTATTTTTCTTTATTCCAGGAGTACAGCCACAAAACAAGACCGGGGAAAAATTAAGTCCCTAGGCCCACAGGGAGCTTTCTGAGAGCTTGATGGGGCAGCAAAGAATACCTTCACAGCCGAGTGGCCAGCATGCTCGTCTCAAGTGAATACTGGTTCGAATCCACGACTTACCTATAGAAAAAAAAAACTGCCTGAAAGGAAGTTTGATTTTGAAGGGGTTACCAAAATGATGGTGCTATAATTCACATGATTCCTTTTTGTGATTTTTGCCGAGTAATGACTTTGCCGGCTACGCAATCTTTTGCGTTAATTTAATCTTTGGTTACATTGAAATTTTTATGAAAGCCTACCGTTATTTCTATCTTTATTGCTTGCCGTATATGTTAAATTAATGTGACTTTCAACATGCCATATCCACAAAAGAAAATTCACAATGACGAATACACCCTTAACTGAACATCAACGAAATGCTGGACGTATCAATGCATTAGTTGTGCATTAATTGTTGATTGCATCCATACCTTCGAAGGAAATATTCGCTCACCTTCAAAGGAAATCTTTGCTCACCTTCAAAGGAAATCTTTG
>JAHWFP010220935.1:38628-49602 GCA_023313725.1 Lithobius niger
TTGCTCACCTTCAAAGGAAATCTTTGCTCACCTTCAAAGGAAATCTTCGCTCACCTTCAAAGGAAATCTTCGCTCACCTTCAAAGGAAATCTTCGTTCACCTTCAAAGGAAATCTTCGCTCACCTTCAAAGTAAATCTTCGCTCACCTTCAAAGGAAATCTTTGCTCACCTTCAAAGGAAATATTCGCTCACCTTCAAAGGAAAACTTTGCTCACCTTTAAAGGAAATCTTCGCTCACCTTCAAAGGAAATTTTACCTCACCAACTGATATTGCGTGCAAAAACACTGTCACTTGAAATAATAATGAACACTTAGTTCAAGTTTCAAGTCAGTCTTGTTACTTTTCATGCCAATTTTCGATTATTGCTAAGAATAATCTTCTTAAGGCCAAGTCAAAAGACTTGCACAAAAAGTCCACCTCCTCTCACCACTGCACCTTACACTTCCACAACATTTGAATGTCCCTCTACTTCTCAATCGGCATTGGCTTCTAGTTCGCTGAATCGAATGGACCACATGATCATGGTTCCTTGCTGTCCACTGCCATGGTTCCACATGTCCAGACGTACTCACCCACCAGGACGTTACCCTCACAAAACGAACGTGGACGAAAGTTGTGCGAAATGGTGGCAGAATGGCTAAATGGTGTGCGGAATGGTATTCACGTTTTATTATAAATTATTCTTTTGTTGTGCTTTGATCCGAAATATTTTTTTGTGTGCTTTGATGTGAAACACTTTTGATGTGTGTGAATCTAGCACGAACAACATTGATGTAAATTGTGCCCCATTTAACATTTACTTTATTAGTAGCATGGGTAGTAGTCAGTTAGTAGTCAGTGTAGGTTTTGGTAAATAAATATTTGGTACCATTCCGAGTAAAATAAAAAAAGGTCAATGCTCTTGGTCCCCACTGCCAGCAGAGATGAATTTTCGCCATTTGTAGGAAAGTTTGCTGCTCAGTTCTGTCATCATGACATCCTCCTCGAGCAGGCCACTATCACCCTCTCCCGTGGTATCCCTGCAGTAACGGTTCATGAATAAGCCAGATACCTTAGCCTGTGAGGTCCTACCAAACGTAGTAAGACTACATGAACTGGAGCCACATCTGAGGTTTATTCCAAGGTCCAGTGAGCCCGTTTCGTAGGGAAGAGCAGTTCACCAACAAACTCACACTTCGCTGGGCCTTTCCCAAAAAGAGAGGGAGAATTACTGACCAAGCCAGTCAATACTTTGTCTAGGTACTCGAGTCTTCTGTCCAGGAAATCCCCTTTTCCACTTCTTAGCTTGACTGCCTTAAAATGCTACTTCCAACCTTCCTGTTCTCATCCAGTATTGTCACCAGACACAATCCCATCCCTTAGGCACTAGCTGGTGCTAGAGGAAGCGGCTGTTCCAACTCCGCCAGGCAGCGTCCTTGAAGCTAAGGCCTAGGAAACAACCTGAACCCATTCCTCACAGGCCCCCTACAAATGTGAAAGCTTCCTTTTTTCTTACCAAGGCAAACTACGATTGCCTAGGCAATCCTGATCTGGAGACCGGTTCACCAACCGACTCCTGTGCTTAACTGTTCCCTTCAGATGATAATGATCATAGAGTTTGCCTTTCCTTCAAAAGAAGAACCAGAAAGGATGCAATCCCTTAGGTTTTGTCTCGGCGTTAATGTGAGGAGATTACAGCAGACAGGGTTGTGTTTCAGAAACTGACCAAATTCCTTCTTTTACAATTCCTATTGATCCACGTGGAAATGAAGGTCCATAGAAGGTCCACAGAATTTTGGTTCCTCAAAATCTCTTCAACAAATCTGGCTGAAATCAGTTCCAATGGCAAAGTTGATGCCCCCCCCCCCCCCAGAAGTGAAGGTCCATTTCTTACAAAAAATACTGTCCCCTGAAAACTGCACTTTCTGCAGTTTTTATTTTTTTCAACTGCACGTTTGGAGACTAAGTGCAGTTTTCAACTGCTGATATTGTAGATTGTAACTGCAGTTCCACAGCACAATTACAGATTCTGTGATCAGTTCTTATAGGTGGGAACTGCAGTTTCATAACAGAAAAGATTTTGCGCAAACTGCAGTTTTCATGTGCAGTTCGCAGTTCTTGTAAAGTCTGACTGCAGTTCTATCATAAAACTACCGTTTCTGTGGCGAAGTGAAATTTTCAACTGCAGTTCTTGTAGGCTGAAACTGCAGTTTCAGAACTACATTTTATGTAGAAACTGCAATTGTTAAGTGTATTTCTTGTAAACTAGCACTACAGTTTTATGTTTGTGACAGCTGACTCAAAAACTTGAAAATTGAAATTCTTGTATACTGTAACTACAGTTTCATTAGAGAACTGCAGTTTCTGATTCAAACTAATCTTCAAGACTAGTTACAAGTATTCAACAGCAGCAGTTTAATACACAATTACAGTGCTTGTAGACTCTTGTAACAGTAGTTTCTGAGTTACACTATAGGCTAGTCTTCAAGTGCAGTTGTAGACTGAAAATGCAGTTTTTAGATGAAATTATGGGGGATGGTGACTTTAGTTTTATCGAAAGAAACTTCGAAGTGGAACATGTATCAATTTTCTCACTGAGTTTTGCATTCTGCAGTGGTGCCTGCTCACCATTACTTTTATCAAGTTCTACTAATTGATTTTGGAAAACAATTGCTGACCATGATTGCATGTAACCCACTAAATGCCAGCTAAAAACTATCCAGTTTAACCCTGAAATTTGTTCAGAAACCGACGTACAATTGCGGATTTTCACTTTTAAATGACGTTTTTACGCGTGAAGTGCTTTTCCAACAACTGGTAAACTGCAGTTCCAATCCACAGACAACTGAATTTTACAATTTCTTTTAAATATTTCTTAATGTATTCAAAATAATTACAATTTTTTTAACAGATGTAATTAACTAATTTGTTTTATTAACATGATTTATCAATCATTCGAATTTAGCTATACCACCCTATTAGCCTGGACACAAGTTATTGTCAGAATTTTGTGTTTTTTTTTTAAGTTTTAGTTAACTTGCATAACCTACAATGGAGTTCGCAAAACGTTACAAGAAAAGAGGCCACTTAATTGTTTAAAGTGAAGATCGGCATTGGTTTTGTTTTAGCGATAAAGATTAAAATAAAAATCCTAAACCCATGCTTATTAACTGTAACGAATGAGTTGTCATATAAGGTTGATTCACACATGCCAATCATGACGGTAAGTGTACCATAATGAGAAGCTAGATCAGATAAGATAAGTAAAGTTGCTAATGTATTTAGGCTAGATAATAATCATCAAAGTCAAACTAGTAGGAAATGGATTACTGAACACGGAAAGATAAGTTCCAGTTTATCAAGACAAGTCTCAGCATGAACTTCCATGAAAACATCAAACTTTGAAACTGTATAGTTTGCACCAGAATTCACACAGACTAACGAAAAATTTGTTATTTGGGGTTTTGTCATAACTATATCACTGCATTAAATATTTTAACAAAAACAATCGACCCGTTTGGCCTCCTCAGCACTATACAATAGTACAATAGCACTATACAAGGCATACAATAATCTTTTTGTTATTGTTGTTCGTCTTCTTGGGAAAATTTTGCGCTCACCTAGAGATCGAACCAGTGAACCAATTTTAAATTTGTATAGCTTAAAAAAACCTAATCCTGTATAGCTTAAAATGTAGATGTTTAAAACATGGACCATGGCCTTTGAATGCGATTTTAATGTGACTACAATATTCTTGTTGGGTAAATTTTGCTTTCACCTAGAGGTAGAACCAATTTTCAACTTTCATAGCTTAAAAAGTAGGTATTAACAATGACAAGGACCTTGTGAGGCTATTTTAATGTGACCGATTTAGCTCAAAAAACGTATATCTCAATTATCTTATACCAAAATTCTAGTTATTTAATTTATCTGAAATATATCCAAGAAAAAAATATAATCTCCAAGAAAAAAATCAGATATATTTTTTTAAAACTGCTTAAAGGCACATCAATCCTTCCCGTATGTCGTGTGACCCATTGGGAATAATAGTTGCAACATTTACACAGGTTAGAGTTAATGTAGCAAAATCATCTCGCACGAAAGAAAAAACAAGAAAATAACTGTGTTGGCAACATGCGTTTTACATACGTTTGAAGTAATGTCGCAAAACTGAGTCATACAAGAAAGCCAACAGGGATGAATGTCCCTTTAAACTTATACATATGAGTAAGCCTTAAAAAACTTAATGCACTAAACGAACAGATACAAGAAAAGACTTGTTAAGCCATCAGCGTTGCACTAATATGTGCAAAAGAGGCTCCAGCTTGTTTTTTAAAATCTGTTCCTTCAGAGCCTTAGGTTTTTTAATTCGACGTGTCACACATCGAATTAATGCAGTTGTGGCCAAAAAACGGGGGTCGCCGATTTACGTCAGCGACAGCTCCTCAAAAACCAGACACATTTGTTCAATTCTGATCCGACGAAATTTAAGTATGTGGGTGGGACAGTTGCAGTGTAAAATATTAAAAACACTAGGGATTTCACAGATTTTGTAATTAGAAAAAACAAAGTGGTACCCTCCAACGAGGTCTGTCAACGCGAAACCGTCTTCCATAGTACACACAGTGTTGTGACGTCAGCGTTACGTGTGGTTTTCGAAAAATTTAGCATAAAATGGCAGTGGCGTCGTTGAAAAACGACGACGAAATGTGGGTCGAGGGTCGGTTAGAGGCTAGACTTTCCGAGAAAAACTTCGGGATCGTTTGGGTTTGGAGGCGAAACTGCGTTGTACCTATGGCAGGTGGCCAGGAGAAATAAACAGCGCCAACTGTTATGAACTACAGGGGAATAATCTACATAACTTCGTTTTGTGGGAGAACAGCAGATAAGAATGGAAGAAGTACATCTAGCAAAGGTATGTCGTATGGATGAACAATTTTTGGTGTTAAAAAAAAAACACGATTTGAAAAGCGCAACTCTAGAATGAATAAGTCTGTGCTCAGTAGTCGCAGCGTTAGTTTACCCTAAAATGTCGCTGAATTGCGTGTAAGACTGGCGTGCGTGGAGGGGGGGAGGGTATTTTTTGTCTTTTTTTTTAAACTTGATTGTTCAAATATAAAACTGGATTTGCAGTAAACCCAACATATAACAAAACCTAAGCAGCAAAGCTTAAACAAAAGCTAGCTACATGAAATTGTGGTGTGACATTTTTGTGTTATTTTATCGTCGGCTAACACAAAAAAAGAGTAACTAAATACATTTAAAGTAATCTGCTGGATTTACTGCAAAGTAAGGTGTTCGCAGATTTAAAAAGTGTTAAAGCCTCATGAAAAAGAACGAAGAGGACGGGAAGCTGTAAAGCAACGAAATTTTCAGGGCTTTTTTTTTAACAAAAATAATAGCGTCAGATGAGAAATCCTTATCTGGCCGTTTCTAACATGATCGCATGATCGCTCATTTGCCATATCGCAATAACAAAAGTTAGGAGACGGGTTTTTTTTTTTATATGTGATATGCAATATGTATAAGTTTCAGTGCACCACGCATTCCGAATGTATAGTAGTGTCCTGAGTTTATGCTGCCTTTCCAACTATGACAACTTGGCGCAGGTGCAGTATTGTTGCTCCTTCTGGCGTTAGCACATCGTACTAAATTAGCACGCCTAACATCGACCAACCACACACGCTCCTAGTTGTTTTCTATAGGCTCCTGTTTAAAGTAAGGTGTTCGGTTCCAATAAATCAGTGTTCTTTGAAGGTTTTGTTGCGCTAGAGGTTCAGACTTCAGGATGATGATGGCCTTCAAGGTTAATGGAGGATTGTCGTGTCACGACTCTTGAATCAAGACAGGATTCTGGCTGAGAATGAAGTTGTCTGGTGTGTAAGGGGGGGGGGGGCTACACATTTGATTAGTGATAGGAGGTCCTACAGACCCATACCTTGCTTTAACGTATCCATGCATGTGTTAGTTGAGAAGACAGTCTCGCTTCTTCTTGATGTGACTGGAGCTTTCAGTGATAGAGACTGGTTGTGGAGTGTGCCCATGATCGATGCTCTGAGTTGCAGGCTTGTTATGTTGAGCCAACTTGTGATTGCTTTGGACACGTCGGTTCCTTGGAGAACGGTTGTGGAAGGTGGGTTTGTGACGTGACAACCGTTGGTATGTTCTGTTGATGGTTAGTCGTTGGTACTAGACAAGAGATCTTTGTGGCAGGTATGTCGCCAATCGGGTCTGAGAGTTCATAACGATGATGGGCTAGAGGATTCCTGTGTCATGATTCGAAGTCCAGACGGGATTTTCGATGGATGAGATTGTGAAAACAAGATAATTCTGAGGTCCATGTGGTGATGAAGGATCTAGGTCTCGTAGTCTGTTTCATGTCTTGATGTGTTCCTGAAGAAGTGGAAGGGGGTCGCAAAGACTTCGACAAGGTCTGACGCATGGTTTTGGTCCTGTCTGAGAGGTTGACGAAAATTAGAATCTTGAGTTGTGCAGAGTCATTGTCGGGAAGATTTCGCTGGTGTGGATGAAAGCGGGTCATTCACAAGTTGAATGTTGGCTTTCTAGAGCATGAGGATGGTTCGGCTCGCAGAGGACGGGTTCTGGGTGATTATTCAGATGGCAGCTTAGTGCTGAAGCGGTTGATATGAACAGCCGAGGAGATAGGTGAAACTGTCAACCGGGTTGGTAATTGGAGTTGGTAATTGGACGTGTTAGCAATGATAGTCCTGTAGATGAAGGTGAAATGTCTGGTGGAAGGAACCATGATTGCGGATCTTGTGACGATGAAGGTTTGGAAGAGACCAGAAGCATATCATACTGTTGGTTCGGGTTTTGGGGATTTTTGCGTTTATTGGAAGGCTTTGTGGCCTTTTTCCGGATGTTGAGCATGTTGCGAAGATGAGCGGTGAACCTATCGATAGTGTTTCGTGACGAGAATGATGGAGGAGATTGCAGTTGGATGATGTCGACTGCCTGGAGCTTCGTATGGAATTGACGGTGCAGTATGGGAAGCTGTGGACGGATATAGGTGAAGCGATTCAGTCGCAATGGACAGTGCAGAGACTTCATGCGGTGAGCAGAAGTTGGGCCAGAATAAACAGAGTTGTTTCGTTGAGTGGAGAGGTGACCGTTTTGATGAATTTTGCTTTCGGAGAGAGTTGTTCATCGACAAAGATCTTCCTTCGAATGGATTAACTTCGACTAGGGTGTTGTCGGTTGGTTGGAAGTTCTAGTCAGATTATTGTTGGATTTAAGAGTTGCTGTGATGCAAGGTTGAGTAGTTTGGGTTGCTGTTGGAGGGTTCATGTGAACTTGAAGGTGCGCAGCTGGGGCGAGGTGTTGTTCAGAACAACGGATCACGAGGTGAAGATCTTCCTACGCGAGAAATCATTCCCTAGATGAGGGACAACATTGGAGAAAGATCTTTAGTTATGATATTCTATTAGGCGAGAAATGATGTGTTAGTTGAGATCTTGTTCCAGACAAAGGATCTTCTACTCAATGATAAATTTTCAATGGCCAGTAGATCTTCCGGGTGAAGGGTCTAAGTGAGTGAAAGATCTTTTCACAGGTGAAGGAACTTTGTGCAGGTGGAAATCTTCTTACATGCGAAATGTTTTATTGTGAAAGAAAAATCTTCTTAGGCGAAGGTTATTGGATGAAAAATCTTCTTGGCGAAGTTCTTTGTTGCAGTTAAGTATATTTTCTCAGACAAAGGATTTCCTTCTGGCGGAATGTCATTGTTTAGACTTTTGATCTTCTATGGGTGGAAAGAACTTCTTGTTGGTGAAAGTTTACCTTCTGGTGAAAGATTGCCTTCAGGCGAAGGATCATCTTCCAGGTGAAGATTCTTTCAAAGGCGTGATCTCCTTCAAGTGACAGATCCCAGATCGCCGGTGAAGCTTTCCTTCAGATGAGAGATTTGCTTACAGGCGAAGGTTTTGAAAGATTTCCTCAAATGAAGTTTTCTTTCAGGTGATGGTTCTTTTAACAGGTGAAAGCTCTTCTTCCTGGTTCAAGATTCCTTTCAGGTGAAAACACATGTTTGAGCGTGATTTGAAGCAGGGAAGCGGACAGCAGCCTTGCACGGAATGCAGTTGGATGGAAGTCGACCGAGGATGGTTGCTACGTGAGATGGAAGGGAGCTTCATTCCATGGTGGTCGGGAAGCAACAATGGTTGGCTCTTCGGAATCCAAAAGCTGACACACGGCAAGTTTGCAGGTGGCCATGGCCGAGAGCTCGTAGGGCCGTTGAGCAGTTGGTGAGGATTCAGGCGAAGTCCAAGTTTCCATCAGAATGAATGATTGTGACAAGACGACGTTGTGAATCCAGGGACGAAGTTGTAGACAGACATCTTATTGGTGCAGGCGAAGTTCCAGAAGTTTGCATCCTATTGCCGGAAATGTTGTCGGAAATGGCAATCCAGTCTCAAGCGCGGGAGACATCATGAAGAGAAGACGAAGGAACGGTGTTGGTTGGTCTGTCCTTGTTGGAGAGGTTGGAAATCGTGAGACGGCATTCGATAGCTTGATGGTTGCGGTGGGAAGCTGAGGATGAAAAGTCAAGGGGGGGGGGGGGACTTACGTGAGCGAGCACAGTAACGTGGTGTGTGCTGTGAGGATTGTGATAAACGCCGACATGAAAACTTGCGCTGTCCACATGGTGTTAGTGAGCAGTGGAGAGAGGGTGTCCTGTGAGGCCTGAGGTGCGGCAGGCATGACACAATACTAGTGTCTTCCGGAAAGGGGGAGTGACAAACGTCTTGCGTGATGAGCGACGAACGTTGTGAACAGTGAACGTGATGCTGATGAGCAAAGAGCGTTCGTTGGCGAGTCTTCTTCCTAGGGGCTTACAATGCTGCTGGGGTCGTCCCGGAGGAGAACAGCTTGGTGTTGAGTCAAACAGGAGTGTTCCGTCACGAGGCGTAGGAGATCTGGAAGGAACGGGAGAAGACAGCTGTTGACCGCATGGAATTGGCGAGGCTGATTGTTGAGCCGTAGCGGAGTGGAGAGGTGGTGCTTCTGGAGGAGGGCTGCATGGGGTGTCCATCAGGAGGCGAACGGTCCGACGAATGCGAATGCAGTGTCAGTGTTGACGAACGTGAACGGCGAATGCTTGTCAGGGCGAATGTGTTCGTGTGGAGCAGGCGGTAGATGCAGACAAACGGGGAATGATTGGCCTTGAGGGGAAGAGGAGAGGGCGAATACTTGACTTGACGTGAGGCGAATGCCGGATGTCAACGAGCTTGACGAACAATGAGTGCACGACGAACCACGAACCCTTGGACGGGGCGAACGTGACGAACGACGAATGCTTGCGAATGTTGTGGTTGTCATTGACGAGTGATGCATGACGAACGCTTGTTTTGACAGGAGGCAGCACTGGATGCTGGTGAACGTGATAAACGGCGAGGGCTTTGACTTGGGCGAACACTTGCAAACGGCGAATGGTTCAAGGCTAATGCTGGCTCCAGAGAGAAGTAGCTGGAGATTGGAACGACCGTCTACAACGAGTTGCTCGAGGAAAAGAGATGGCCGTTTGGCTGAGCCATCAACTTTTTTAGGAGGGCTGCGCTGGTGACGCATGTGCAGTGGGGTTGAGCACTGGCCGGATCTAGAGAGCGAAAAACCTCAAGTCTGATAAGGAGCATCCAGGAACTGAATGCAATCAAATTTACGGGTAGTATAAATTTTCGTAAACGGCAAGTAAAAAAAGGGGATTACCTTGCAGCACCTACCCTACCTAGGGCCCTATGAAGTTATTGGGATGACTGCAGGAACAAAAAGGAGGCATGGCATAAGAGTCAAATCCCAGAATGGCTATATATTCCGACTGCTCACAATCCATCCTATTTCCACTGGTTACCTCCACCGTTGATATCCACTCCTACTGATGGCTAAAGAAGCCATCGACTGTTGACTCCAAATGATGAAGTTGACTGATGACGATTGACGACCAATACTGGCCGTGACTAGATAACCACCCAAACTCAGACAGGATTCGATTGAGACTTGGCCCTTCCGAGTGACAAAAAGAAATGACAAAACTTCACACACTGCAACTAGGTGACGTTAGCCACCTCCACTTGCAATGCGTCACTGTATATTTGACATTGCAGAATGGTGACCTTTCTACCTGCCAAGTGACGACTTACTAGCAAGTCCGTCAGTAGACTGATGTCATTTGCCGCTTTTATTATTGTCCGCTTGAGCACCAGTTATGTTCCTGAATTTCGAGTGAACAGTGATGGAAGGAGTATCTGTCACTCCTTTTGCATCACTTTCGCCCTTGTTTGGCACTGTTACCCGGTCTATTCGGCACCACAACTTTAGGCCTACTGTTCCTTTTAACCATTTTCCTTCACACCCTTTCAGCACTTCACTCAACCGATGGTCTATCGACCTGACTTATTTCTGTACGCATGAACCCCAACAACAACGCCAGGAGCTCCTCGATACAGCCATATGACGCCCGAACCATTTACTTAAACACACAGACCAGTGTGTTGAAGTAAATGGTTTGGTCGTCTAAGACACTCACAAAACAGCCATTGGCAACATTGGCATTCTTGAACCTGTAAAAATAATCAAAGCTAAGATGAAACACCAAGCAGAAGACTCCCCATTAACGTTTTACTGACTCAAAAGATATTTTCGAACTCAGGAATCCCAACCCAAGTCTTACAACCGATCTGGCGAACGATACTCCCAACCCTGTCCCGGGGCAAGAAAGATCGGACACACCACACATTCACAGCTTATGAATTAATAAATCATGAGGGACCTTACTAACCGCCTTCATGCAATCAACATACAAACTGTCCAGTAGCCTATCCTGCAACTATGATAACAAAAAAAAAAAGCAGATTTGCAAAAATGAAGAAGCCTGTGCGAATCCCACGTAGGTTTGGTGAATTTAGGTCCCGATTTGTATGAATTCTATGATGCATATTTTTAACACACAACCTTGAAGAAAACTTGTACGAGCTTTG
>JAHWFP010220936.1:0-55279 GCA_023313725.1 Lithobius niger
ACGGTGTTAAGTATGCTTTGCTCTGTTGACGTCGCCAGGAGAAAATGCGGTAGGTGATCCGAGGTAATTTTCCACTAGAGCACCAACTGATCAGAAAATCACTGGCGCCTTCCATGAGTGCTCAGTTAGGTCGCTAAAAATTAATTAAGTGGTTCTCGGGAGTGGTGCTGATAAAAAATGATGCGAGCGGTGGTTTTTTTTTTTACGTTTTATTCGTTATTTTTCAGATGCGGGCAATGGATTTTTTTTATTTTACCAAACAAAACGAAATCAGTAGCTTACATTTTCGTTGTGGAGCACAATATCTATATATTTAATACCAGGATCAGCGTGCAACAGTTGCATATTTGATTAAAACTCATTCTTTAGATCTAAGTTTTTAGTTGTGACATGCCTGTGACCAATTCTTATATTCGTTTCGAGGTAATCTTGTTTTAAAATGGAGCAAAGAGCTGATGTAGTCATCGGCCCCAGGAAATGTTTGGTGAAAGTGCCGATGCGTGATCGGAATTTCTTTTTTTTTTAGACAATGTCATAAAAAAAACGTTTATGCGCTAAGAAAAAACGCATGCGCCCGCTCCTGAGAACCACTTAATTAATTTTTAGCAGCTTTAGCTGAACTAGCCCAAACTGACCGGGAAAGGGGTGGGGGAAACAGTAACAAAAGGAAGCGCCTTGAAGATCACACAAATCTTCTAAATCCGTAACAAAGGCGGTTGGTTGTCAAGGCTGACGAGCAACCTCGTGGTCATTAAACGCGATCTGTCATCATTTTACAATTTTGAAATCAGAAAAAAATCGACAACGAAACAATGCTGTACAGTCACCACTTACTGCTAAAAACCCGCTAACCTTGACACTGGCCAGTGGTTTTCAACAAGCCTTTATTGCCACAGTCAGGCCTTGAGTTCAAACCCCATAATTCGACACAGTAATTGTGCCTCTTACTCGTTCGAAAGACAGCACAATCTACTGCTCTATTTCAGTTCAGACCGTAAATCCGTTGGCGATGTTTTATTAATTGAAAACATACGACTGCGGAACACACAAAACTGGGAAAATGTATGCAGACTTAAAGAGAACCTTTGACAATCGGAAAAGGACGAGGGAAAAGGTTGTTTTGTAAGAGGAAAAAAGCCAAAATAAAAGAAAAATTTACAGAAAAAAAATAAAGGAAAAAGGCCGAAGAAGAAAAAAAAAAACTAAAGTTTCATCATTGAAAATACCGTAAAATTGCCAAATTTACTTTGGCTGAAGTTCATATTACAGACAGTCACTTATGCAAAATGAAAAATTGTCCTAGTTCCACTATTCAAACTTGTAAATTTTCGACTATTTCAACTGTTACTCTTCTTCGGGCAAGTCTCCTGAAGAAGAGTAACAGTAGAAATAGTCTCATGACTCTTGCCTGGAGAAGCCTATCAGTAGATATAGTCGAAAATTTGAAAGTTTGAATAGTGGAACTTTCTGGACGTTTTTTGGTTTTGCAAAGTGACTGTCTCTAATACAGTTTCGTAATTTTTTTTTTTTTGGCATTTTTTGTAACGGGTAGTTACTTTGGCTCGAATTTACTTCGCCGGGGTTACCCCAACCCCCCCCCCCCCCCACTGCTTTATTTTCTTCGGCTTTTTGTAAGCGTTTACATCCTTCAGCATTTTGTCCAAGTATAGTAAACCTTTTCGAGGTTTACATACTCTTTTAACTGTTCAAACTTCATGAAACTAGAGCAATGTGCTGAACAAACTGTAAGCAACAACTTCAAATCGCTTGCATCCTGAAATACCACCCCGTTTTTGTGACGTACTCAGCATCAAATAAACTATACGAAGCAGGGATCGACACCAGTAGTGAGTGAGCTAATGAATCGCAACGGAAAATTAATTGAAAGAATGATAAGCTTGGTTTTCTGGGTCGTTTTATTTTTACGACAAGTCATTTCAGGGTTTGCTCGAAAATAACTTTCAGTCATTTCAGGGTTTTGCTCGACCGGGAAAAAAACCGGGGAATAGCAACAACAAAAAATTATATTAAAACAAACAAGGAATAATATAGAAAATACAAAGTAGACTAATAAGAAAATTGAAAAAAATTTCAAATACCGAAATGGAACAATTGAAATCAGAGAAATGAAAAATGTTATATTCCATATAGCTTCACCAAAACAAATCTTCGCAGGCAAAAGCATGAGTGAGCTAAAACAAATCTTGCTAAAAGATTTGCTTTTAAACAACAAATAACTTCCACATTTAAATTAAACTGGCTGACCCCGGCGTGACATACGTCGTTCTAGCAAACAGCCAACTCCTCACGCCCTCCACCGCAACCTCCCCCCACCCCACGCTGGAATGCAAAGGCTGCTCGCCTGCTCGCTTCTGGCCGGACGTCATGATCCCTCATCATCATCATAAAATCTGCTCCTACGCAAAATATATATAGAGATTTTGTTGATTTTTACTTTATACAATCGTGCAAGTGTCCAAAATTATAATGAAATAGTGTCTAGTAAACATTTTTCATATGATACAGACTGTAATGATAATGATATAGGCCAACATGTTGCATTTTCACAATTTATTTTATTGGCCGAGCGAACGAAGTCAGAGAGGCCGAATAATCGACTGGAATTTTGATTTTGTGTGGCTTAATGTAAGCGTTTGACGCTTTGGGGAATTTTCTGATTTGGGTTGACAGTTTTTTGGTGCATAAAATTCATGCTTTAAATATTTTCGGGGAGGTAAGGGGTTGGGGAAATTCGAGGTATGCGCAGAAATCAAGTTTTATGGAGCAGCGTACCATGCCCTGTAGAGCATTGGACAGAAATTATATCAGGGCAGCACTGTGCAGAAATTATATCAGTGGAGCAATGGGCAGAAATCATATCGGAGGAACACTGGGCGGAAATCATATCAGTGGAGCACTGGGCAGAAATCGTAGGCCCTATTGGTTTTTGTCTTGTGAATTAAAAAAATAAACTGATGTGTTATAGGAACTCTCGCTTGGCCGAGTACGGTAATTGTCAACTTCAGATTATATGCGTAGTACATTATGTAGTTTGCAATAAGTACATATTTTTTAGATTTGTATTTATATTGCAGACTCGTACAAGTTGGAACAACTTCGAGTGATATGCCAGCCACTATTGCGCAAAAAGTCTTCGAGAATTTTGAAGCTATTATTTTGACCCCACAGATGGCAGAACACTGATCGCAATGGATGCGAAGGACCAGCAAATCAAATCAACCCAAGCCTTGACGAAAAAAAATCAGTCAGTCCTTACGTCGACGAGTTAGCCAAACAAAAACAAAAGAATGACACTTCTCCATTTCCCAGTTTTGTTGACGCTGTCTTAAAACAACATTACCTCTGATCGCTTGTTCCACCAAGTTTGATTTCATAACCACGAGCGTCCGTTTACATTATCGTTGTATTCAAATAGCGTTGCGGGCTATCACCTATTGCACCTTAAGTAAATAACGAGGGTCCATTTACCGTACTGTGCAATGTTTACCGTATCGAAATATGAGCGCGCTAGTTTGAAGCGGAACCAGCAGCCCTCTACTTATTCCTAGGCCCAAGTCGAAAATGTAGTATTGAATGAATAAAAGAAAACGATTTGAATATCAGTGGTGCTGTTGGGGGTAGGCCTACCTCCCTTTTTCACATTCCCACTCTTTATTATTTTATTTCCCTTTTTTCACGTATCCACTTTTCATTTTTTAACATTCTTTGCCTAAACATTCTTTGACGGAAAAGCCAAAGGCTCAAAAAGAGTTAAATAAATACAGATGCAAACCTATTTACGTTGCCTTTTGGACTTATATGTCAGACTGCCTGAGCGGGGAATCGAATCCACGACCTTTGAAACCAAAGGAAAAGGTCCTACCACTGAGCGATACTGTATTACTGACACGGCCAAAAGGAAACGTCCATAGGCAGCATTTACACGTGCAAATATACAAGTAAACATACAATAAATTCACACGTAAATTTGCACGTGTTAATGCTGCCTATGGGCGTTTCCTTTTGGCCGTGTCATTATTCTGCTCGTATATTTATTAAAAACAAGATTCAACAAGATTCAAAAACTCAACTTCAAAAATCAGAAAGGTCTCAAGCTTCACAAATTCATAACACAATTTTATCCGCTGTTTGCTGCGATAATCTTGAGTTTTTACTTGAGTTGGTGCGTTTTGCATTTTTTTTTCACACCATCGCTTGTAATTTTCACATTTCATCACATTTTTCGTATTTTTTTTTACTACTCCAAATTTTCACAATTTTCATATTTTTTCACACTGGCAGCATCCCTGTAATACGTATTCGTAACGAAGGAAACCGCCTGCATTAAAGACTGGTCTTGCAAGACTTCAAGACTTACCAAGAAGAGAAAGAAAGAAAGAAAAGACAAATGCCTCAGCTGTGACTCGAACCTGTAACTTCCGTCATGCTAGGCTATAGGCACTCCTTCTTCGAACACCATCACCAAAGATTGGCCATACAGACTTTTTATGGGTAAGCTTAGTATTTTTTTTCACTTTCGCACACATTATCTCAACGCACTGTTTAGTTAGATGTTAGAGCATTCATAACGCTACCAAATTGTTGTGGCCAATAGCTAATAGCTTCCGGTCGATTTAACTCAGTAACCCGGAAATGAACACGTACGGTGATATAATTATCTAATTTGCATATCTGCATCTTAATTACATCGGTAAAGCATTAACATTCATTACGATAATTACTCCATGAATATCTAATACCAGACTAACATCGCACGCATACACACCCACCTCAGTGCTAAACCGACTTTTCTTCATGCATCTATAGTTGTCAAGATTACTAGCAATATCCTTATTAATTGTTGATCATCATCCACCTTTTGTACTTAAACCATCGACAGGCCATCAGTGTAGAAAATCTGTGTATCAGACTCCATTTGCTAAAACAGAACGTGACTACCTGGTTTCGCAGGGTGCTACTCAGTGGAAGATTGTGGTTAGCCTACTAGTCCATAGACGGTGTTAAGTTTCCCTCAGATTTTACTCCTTTTGTAACTACCATTCCGATTGGTAAAATAAACTTAGGAGTCCTTTATTTGGCAGTCTCGCGCCCGTGCTCCGATTGAATCTTCACTGCTGATGACATCACCTTGGCTGAACCTTCCCAAAATTATACCCAGCACCCGTGTATCCAACCAACGCCTTGTTTCTGAGGGCGATTGCGGACTTGTGAACTAACTTGTACAGCCGTAGGACTCTGCCAAGTTTTTATCATAATTCAAGAAGTTGATTACGAAATATACAAACGACAATGTGTATCTGAACAAGCCGTAGACCGAACTAACTGTATCTGAACTGGTCGACCAACTAGTGCGTAACAACTAATTGCCAAGAACCATTTTTGCCTAACTGTTAATTCTTGTTAATACAATGGATATAATTGTGATTAATCACAATCTTGTGAAGGAAACGTTAATTTTCTAAAATAAAGAAAAGTTGTATGTGTGAAGAGATTTTGTTGTCTTATTTTGTGTATAAGACAATATAGATAATATTAGGTAATATTAGGTCTTTTAGGTAATATTTTAGTCTTAGACCGCTGAGTCGCCACTAAAAATCTATTTAAAATGAGAATATATATTATTGCCATCCTGAACTAGTTTTGGGGTATTTAGGCGACGTTACCCAAAAACTACAGTGAAATAAAGGCTTAAAATAGCAAAGTATGCTACTACCGTCACAAATTACGTGATTTAAAAATTTTTTAATTTAACATTTTTTTTAGACTGGCGTCATTTTTTACAACAGGTCAGATGTCCGGGGGTGGAGAAGAGAACGGAGTGGTTCAGCATTTCCCTATAACTCCGTTCCCTTCTCCAAATTGAGGACATCCAACTTGTTGCAAAAAAATCACTCCAGTCTAAAGGCAAGCACTCTAGAAACCAACGCAAACTGAATTTAAACTCCTAAACCACCTCAAACAGAATGCCATAACAACTTCCGGGTGAAACCTCTATGTGCCACAAACTTATAACGACTCCATTCTTACGACTTTAAACTTCATTTTTTTTATTTTTACAACAGGCCACAAATCCAATATTTCTGGTACCCACATTTGGTACCAAATTCCTAACCCGATGAAATCTAGAAACGCTTTTTATTGCTGTCCACTCCTTTGCAGTTTACAACCACGTCCTACCAAAGCTTGAAAGCATCATGACTTAAGTAGCTGAAACCACAGTTGCTCCTCACTTCACAGAATCAGGATTTCCACAAGAGGGAAAAATTTCCACTTTTAGGGAAATTTATCAGTTTACAGGAAAATTTGAGGGAAATTGCCTCGGGTGGAAAATGTCTGCCGGATTCGCGGGGTTTGATTCGTCACCTGCCTTTTGCTTCGAGTCCAACAGAGATGGAACTGATCCATGGGCGAGAAGAGGGTCAGTGGGCTAAATGGGTCACATTTGTATCGTGGATCATGGGTCAAGACCGTTCACCTACCGTCCCAAGCTAATCTTAGTCTAATCTGTAGTCTGACTAGTACTCTTGTTTTTTTTTTTTTTAATAGAAACAATTTTTATAGAAACCAAAGCAAGAAACAAAATTACTGGCGCATTATGTTAAACTAGCTTAACACTGTCAAGCACACGATTTATTGTTTTTTTTTTTTGTTTAGGTTTAGATTAATGAACTGTACAGCATATTTTTTGCAGCAAGTGTTTGTAACACTGTGTTATGTTTATTTAGTAAAAGCCTCTTTAAAAACTGAAATAACACTACATCATGCATTTGCATGCTGTAGCCTGGGATGGCCACGGACTGTGGGTCACATTTTGTTCTTATCAGGTGGGTCAAGTGAGTCGTGGGTCAGGGCTGGAGTGGGTCAGATGTGTCAAGGGTCGATAAAAGTGACCACTTTCATGTCTGCATTCCACCACGGTGTGTTATGTATTGACTGTCATTACCATTACCAGTCTCCGAACATTGCAGCGAAAATTAATGTACTGCTTACTTCGAATTTATTCGCTTTTTTCATCCTAACAGTTTTCACAATACACTAAGAATTTTTTTTTAGGCAGAAGGATATTTAGGCAAATCAAGGGAAATATCGAGCAATGAAGTGGGGGGAAAAAACCCTTCTTCCACTTGTACATGCCTGCTCAGAAGTGGTAAGTGTAAGGAGGGTGGGGATTGAGGCTTAATGGCGCGTCGACAGCTAGGTCATTAGCGCCAACCCCAGTCACAGTGCAGTGGTCCGAGTTGCCACTGCACCACACGCTAAGTGTAGGGTCCCAAGTAGGTTCAACGCTTTATACCTTCCAAATGAGAAATATTGACGAGTACTTCGTTTGTAAGTACTATGTATCCTTTTAACCTAATATACACAACTTGCTGTAAACTATTAACCTTCCGATGAACCTTTGTATTTATTTGTTTTCCTTCTCCATTGCCCATGGCTATGAACCGCAAGCATGCTCGGACGAATGGAGCCCTGGTCACTGGTTCATTGAGTCATTGACGTCAGTGGATGAGTGGCCATGGCGATAAAGGTGCCTTATGTCAGTGATCAGGGGGCGAATTGGTTTGGCAGTTCGAATCCGGGTCATGCCACTCCAACGAAACATGAGTGCATAAAGATGGCTTACCGTACTACGTTATTTCTTGTGTACGATTTTTGCTGTTTGCTTGTTTTTTTTTTCTTTCCTTTTACTTAATGAGCACAACAGGGAGAAAGGTCTTAAAGGTACAGTGCGCCTGCCTTATAACAGACACGTGCAGATCGCCATCCGTGCATGTTACCATCGCACCGTTTCGAGAGACTCGGTGTAGTAATACAAGGCCAACTAAGATAGTAGCTGTGTTCCTTGCAGCGAGGAACACAGCTATTATCACAGTTGGCCTTGAGAGTAGTAGACGAAACAACATGAACGCAAAAATTGTGTCGTCACAAATCGGAAAGATTTTCGTGTTGTAACATCACACTTTATAATTTTTTAGACTAATATCTTATAATTTTTCTTCGGCGATCTATTGGCATAAATAATTTAAATTTTTACCGCATTAGTCTTTTAGATTTTAATCTCGTAATAATTATTAGCAAACGATTAAAAATTAGTACATGCATACTCACAGATGAAACGTCATGGTTATTGTAAACGCGCAAAGGATCATATAATCGCAGGATGCTATCAAATTAGCTCCCAATATTCAACAGAAAATCTCCTTGACGCCATATTTTAAAACGTATTTTCAGCAAGGGATCAATGAACGGTAAGTAAATAGAAATTTGGGGCCGTTCTTAATGTAGAGGATCGAGAAAAATGGCGTTGGGAGGAATGTAACTTTAAATTGGTCTGCCGTTTTCCAACACGAAAAAAAGTGTAGAATTCGTGGGGGTAGGGGGATGACGAAAACAGTTTGGTCCCCCTGACGTTAAAACGTAGGGGTAACAAGACACCCTGAGTGTCTCCCGGGATCAACGCATATACCCCCCCCCCCACCCACCTTTCTCCCAACGTCCTCTACTGAACCATGACTGAACTGAACACTCAGAGACGCGATTTTCAAATCGTCTCTCACCCCATTTCCCAAATCGGCTTCACAATGCACATTCACAAAAGAAATGGCCGCCATTTTCGCACCAATCTACCGTAACGTTGCTGGTCAACTAACCAACGGATGAGACTAGCAGACAATAAAGGCACACATCTGTCCGTCATTTTGGGCCGTAAAACGGGCAAAAGGGGGGAAGATAAAATGGAGTTGCAGACAAAGCAACCCAAATCCGTACGAAGCCAAACCACAAAAACAAAATGATGGCCGACCGAGAGACGGGCTAGACCCTAGACGTGCAATGGACAAGCATTGACAGATGGCGATAACACTCGACAACAACGGGTCGCCCCTAGTTAGCTCCTATCAAAACCAGGGCCGGGACCCATAATTTTTTTTCATAAACAGTTCAGCAAAACTTGCTACATAGCTCTCCATGTAGCCCAGCAGCGTACAGAAAAAAACCGTTTAATCCGACTTAAGTCACCTAACCTAACCATATAATCGAACTACAACAATAACAGCTCAGCAATAAAGCCATTTGATACATAATCACCACTAGTGGGTGCTAAGTAATGAAGTTCCGTAGCGCGATCCGGCTCGCCTATCTGAACTCTTTACGACAAACAAAAATATGCGGCCGGCATGAAACTATTTTTTTACACGGACCCTCCCGATCCCAAGAAAAGGATGATGTTCAATTTTTAGTATTTTTCCAAATTCCGTGCCTCACTCGCGCTATCGCACTCGCTGCGGCTGATCACATAACATCAGAAACCCGCACGCAAAAACATGTACGGGCAACCGAAATCTGGCCGGTCAAAAACGTGATCCGAAGGACGCCTCGGATCCGGATGTCCGTGTTAAAACGGTTATTTTCAAGCGGCCGGGCCGAATGGTGATTATGGGGGTGAACAATTAGAAGCACATAATTAACTTCTCACTACATCCAGCATCCTGCTCGAAATAGCTTTTGCGACATTTACATAGGTTAGAGTAAATGTTTACCGAGTGATAAACATGTGGAACACATCACCTGGTGACGTTGTTGTGGCCCCATCCATTCAATGCTTCAAGACAAGGCGAAACAAATGTGATTTATTATTTTTACTACTATAATTTAACTGTTCACAAGATTACTCTGTATACTTACTCCAATTGTGTAATTGTGTATGACCTTGCATACACAATACGTGGGCAGGTATAAGTGGTTTAACAAAATCCCACCTTTTGCTGTAATCTGGCAAATAAACCTTATTATTATAAACTAGAGGAAGCCCGTGCTATGCACGGGGCCGGTCACATTTCCCGGGACATTTTCCCGACGACTTGTCAGATTGATCGACCACTCATGCCTGGCTCCTTTTTGGCTGCAGGTAGAGTGGGAGAGTGCATTTTCAATGCTGGCGCGAGGAGGGAAGAAGTGGTTTTCCTTTAGGCTTTCCTTTAGGCTTTCCTTTTAGCCGGCCTCCGATATTATAATAAAGATGTAGCAATCCCGTTTCTTGTGAGGGAAGAAATAGGAAAATTAATGCCTTTGCAACATTTACACCCGTGTAAACTAATGTTGCAAAACTCCGTCATACAGGAAAGGCTTTCCCGTACAACTCAGTTTTGCAACATTAGTGGAGACGCCTGTAAATGTTGCAAAGGCATTCATTGTACTAGTTTTCACCTCGTGAGAAACGGTTTTGCTTCATTCAAACTTCATAGTCACTCCTAAACTATGTAAATTTTGCAAAAGCTATTTCGTGCAGTGTGCCCAAATCAAGACTTGGCCTCTTTGACACGCCGATGGGGTGTCACATCACTATTCGAAATGCTTTCCGAATTCGCACAAAGTGCTGAATTTGATAAGTTCCAGTTCTTGAATTAGGTTTTTTTTGGGTTTTTTTTTTTTTTTGTAATTTGCCGTAATGAGCAACAAACTTGCAACTTAATTTAAATAACTTGTATGTTTGTTGGCGAGAGATCCCGAGTTCAAATCCAGGACAGGCCCCCAGTGAGATGGTTGGCGGCACTGCAGAATGACTAACAAACACGGTTGTGTGGTTAAGGCTCCAATTCTCTTCTTATTTCCGTTGTTCTGAAAACGCACCAGACTCGGCTCACACTGTTTGTATTCCCAGTTGTTGGTCTGCTTCCTATGGTAACTTTAGGTTGAGTCGTCAAATAAGTCTCGTTGTTTCTCGCTGTTGTCTCGAGTTTCTAGCCTGAGCTGGAAGGAAGCATGCACGAGTTCGTGCATCGACTGTCTGCCGGTCAAGCCAATGAGGTGGGGCTTTTATACTGTGGCCTGACTTGGTGAAAAAACCTGCGAGAGTCGCTGCGCATGCCTGGCCAGTCACAATATCGATAGATGGTCTTAACTACATTTGTATAGTCAAGGTCGAGTGGAACGATAGTATATAGGAAGGTTGGTCCTTCCCCAGCTCATAAAGTCGTTTTCCGCCATTATTTCCGTGTGACGTCACTGGCACCGGCCTGGTTTGACTTGTGCGCATGTGCGTGAGCTGCTGGGATGCATTGTGACGTCGGTGGCTCCAGCAAAATCAATAGCCAATGGAAAAGCAATATGCCAAAAGGTCGGAAGCCACCCCTCTGCTTCTAGTGTCGCCTGTCCAACATGGCGATTAGTAACACCAAACGAAACAGTTGCACGAGTTTTCGTCAATTGTTTACTAGGCTGTTAAAACTAATCTAGTAGCCTAAAAAAAAAAGACGAGGAAAAAATCAAATAAAAAAAAAACTGACGAAAAAACGTTTTCTGTTGGAATTCCTTACCCTGCATGGTGAAATTCGAGCCAAGCAACTGACCTAATCCGAGTAATATAGAACAAAAAACGCGAAAAAAAAACAACAAATATTTTCTTTTCTTTTCCTCCGGTTTTTTTTTTCCCGCGATATTTTTTTCAAGGGAACATTCTAGAGTTGGTGAGAAGCTTTCTTTTTTAATTTTACACGTTGAAAAAAATTAAATTGGTCTTGAAAAAAATCTTTAAAAAGCTTTATGCATAAAGCAAACTAGTAATTGAATTAATTTTAATAGCTCATGGGTGTTTAATAGGCGATTTACGGTAAAAGTGTCTGTTCAGATTATTAAATTGTCTGATGAAAAGCGTGTATTTAAGCAAACAAAAAAATTAAGTGATATTGTCGGATTTTGTCTGATTACTGCAATTTCAATGGGAATCCTAGACCCAGATAGTGCAGATTTCGCATAACGATAACATACACAATTTTGTTCTGATTTGTATGAAATTTCGTTACCAAGCTTAAAACCGGACTGCATTCAGCAAGCTAAAAAGTAGAAACTACTGCTTGTATGAGGCTCAATTTAACTGAATGTTAGACGGCCACATTTAGGCCGATCAATGGCAGTGAATTTCTTAAAATCACGATGCTCTCACCCACAGAGACTCTAGACAACCTGTTCCGCCCTTGTTTGTGCTTCGTCAGTAGAGAAAACTCGGTGGATGCGAGCATTCAGTCGAGTGGAGCCCCATACAGGTACTACTTTTTAGCTTGCTGAAGGTAGTTCGGTCTTGAGAATGTTAATTTACCACCAGCTCTCATCCACAGAGTATTCTCTACTAACGAGCCCTAAACAAGGGCGAAACAGCCCGTTTGGAAATCTCTACGAGTGAGAACAGCTTGATTTTAAGTAATGAAATTTCATGACAAGCGAGCTTTGGTTTATGATGCGCGAGTTCAAAGATGATATTCTTACCTCCAATATTTCAAAATATTATAAATTCTGTCCTAAAAATATAGAAAATAAACAAGACAGATCTTGCTCGGCCGAGTAATTGTGATTTTCATAACTCAGTAACATGCCTAGTAGTCTATCAGTACCTTCCTTCAATACCGGGATTTAGTGTCGTCAGAAGCAATACCTTCTTTCAGTGCCCAGATTTAGTGTCGGTAGAAGCGATACTTTCTTTCAATGCCCAGATTCGGCGTCGTCAGAAGCTATACCTTCTTTCAATGCTGAGATTCGGCGTTGTCAGAAGCGATACCTTCTTTCAATGACCAGATTCGGCATCGTCAGAAGCGATACCTTCTTTCAAATCCCAGCTTCGGCATCGTCAGAAGCGATACCTTCTTTCAATGCCGAGATTCGGCGTCATCAGAAACGTTACCTTCTTTCAATGCCAAGATTCGGCATCGTCAGAAGCGATACCTTCTTTCAATGCCGAGATTCGGCATCGTCAGAAGCAATACCTTCTTTCCATGCCGAGTTCGGCATCGTCAGAAGTGACACCTTCTTTCCGTGCCGAGATTCGGCATCGTCAGAAGCGATACGTTCTTTCACACATGCACACAAGTCAAACTGGAAAGGCACCAGTGTGTGTGCTTCTTTATTAGCTTCTGGCAGTGACGTCACTTAATGAGCTGGTGAATGACCAACCTTCCTATACACTATCGTTCCATCGATCTTGGAAGCGATGAAGCAGATGGCTTGTTCAATCCAAACCGACCGGGATAGAAATTGAGCGTCTCGCTTCCTGATTGAACACCAGGTATCGCGCATGCTGAAAAGTTGACGCTTTTTAGCGCTGCTTTGGTAAAATAACATCCCGAAGATGTTAAACCAACGAGCCTGGATGAAGGAAACGAAACCCACAGCTTCTCTCCCGGATGACCCTGTGACAAGGCAAGGATTATGAAGCGATAGTTACAACATGGACACTCCCACGTTCTATGGATGTGCATGCATTTATTAGCTCCTGCTTTTGCATGATTACCACGTTAGGCTTAAGCAGTTAAGGACTAACAGATTGTCAGATGCTTTCACATTCATTTTTTTTTTTCTTTTTATAGTTCACGCTTTGTGGCAATCACAACAAAAATAAATAAACCTTCGCAAGGTCGGAACGTGCTGCAGTCTTCGTAAGTTTGCCGTTTGCCGAGGAATTTTTTTTTTCGTACACACTTTAAAATTTACGACTAGGCGTGCTAATCGCGACAGCGTCAGACAGGGACAACACACTGCAGCCCAGAGCGTGAATCAGTCGTGACAAATACCAAGACAGGTGAACAAAAAATAAAGAAAGAAAGAAATGACGGCTAAAAAAAAAAAGAAGAAAAAATCACTTCCTCGAGCGCAGAGCCATTACGTAATCGAAAAGACAACATAATTACATAAAAAAAATCACCGATTTTCACAGAGAATCGGGATTATCTGATTCTGGTGTTTTGTTTTAAAATTAAATGTAGTGATGAGAATCTAATCTGGTCGGAGCCGGTGTTTTTTTTTTTTAAGTACATATAAATGTTTCAAGCAAGGTGGAAAACAGAAAAAAAAGGATGTTGGTACTACAAAACCGAGTCATACAGGAAAGTTTAATAAACTTTCCGTGTCAGTATGGCTCAGCGGTAGGATCTTGGCCTTTGATTTCAAAGGTCCCGCAGTTCGATTCCCCGCTGAGGCAGTCTGACATACAAGTCCAAAATGCAACGTAAATAGGTTTGCATCCGTATTTATTAAACCAATCTCGAGCCCATTAGCTTTCCGTCCCGTATAACTCATACAGGAAAGCACTCATGGATTCAATTAAATTTGCTACCTTCCACACTGACCGAGACCGTAACCGTGCTATGTGCCTATTAAAGGGACACCGGGGCTGCCTTATAACATTTCGCCTGCCTTACAACAGCCACGCGCTGATCGCCATCCGCGCATATAGCAAAGGTCAACTGAGATAGTAGCTACGTTCTTCGCAGCAAAGAACACAGCTACTGTCTCAATTGGCATTGCGGATAATAGACGAACCGGCATGAATGCATTAATTGTGTCGTCACAAACCGGAATGATTCGCGCATTTTAATATCGCAGTTTATACATTTCTAGGCTAGTGGTTTATAATTTTGCTTCGGCGATCTATTGAAATAATTAATTTTAGTTTTTACCGCATTCGTCTTTTAGATATTTGATCTCATGGTAATTATTAGAAAATTAGTACATGCACACACAGAGATGAAACGTCATGGTTATTGTGAGCGCGCAAAGGATCATATACTGCGGGACGCAGTAAATATAGTTAATTATTATTCAACAGAAAATCTCCTAGACGCCATATTTTAAAACAGATTTTTACCAAGAGATTGACTAATGGTACGGAAATAGACATTTTGGGCCGTACTTGATGTGGAGGATCGTGAAAAATGGCGCTGGGAGGAATGTCCTTTTAAGCATAGAGTTATGAAAATGTTGCAAAAGTATTCACGTTTCCGGTACCGTCATGGTGAAGCAAAGCATAACTATCGCTTACAGTTTTTTTTTATTATGGGGGGGGGATTCCGAACTATCAAGCTGCCGAAACTTGTTTGTTCAATAAAAATGAAGCCTAAAAAGTGCACAAAATTTTTTAAATCACACAACGTTTCGGGGATTGGGGCACACCGTTATCAAGTAAGTGCATGTACGTATCAAGTACACAACGGGGTGCACTAATCCCCGAACCGTTGTGTAAATTTAAAGTAAATTGTAGTACACTTTTTAGGCTAGGCCTACATTTAAATTGAACGTTGCTCAGTGATGATATTTTATCCAAATTTGTTCAATTGTAAGTCACTAGGCCTAACGCTAAAGCAGTGAAGAAACAATAATTTTTGAAGAAAATAAGAAGTAAATAGACTTTTCCACGGATTTTAACGCCTCCTCGGTTCGTTCTGAGGTCGTGTATAAGGTCCCTTGCCGTTCGTGCCATTCCCACACCGATTATTACGCTACCATTCGTGGGGTGGGTTTAAAGTTGTTACTTACCAAATTCCATGCCTTTTCCAGCTTTTTCTCGTCTCAGTAGCTCCATTACCCAGCTATTTTTTTGTCTCAAAGTTCCATTTTCCAAGCCATATTCCGATATTGCGTGCCATGCAAACAGCTTAAGGCTACATTTATTATTATTGTTCTATGCTAATGCCATCAACCAAAACAGTAGATATGGTGCAAGCGGAGGAGATATACGAGGAACAAACTGTGATGAGATCTAAGCATTTTTTTTTCTTTTAACTGTTCGACCGAGTGTTTACACGAACGAACGCGTTTCAATCCGATGAACAATAAAGAATATTTTTTAAATATCAAGCGTGAAATATTATTCCTTGAACATTACTCTCAACAAATTCCATGCTTTTCCAGTCTGAAATTGAAAATCTGTCCGAATTCATACTTTTCAAGGCCTGGAGGTAAAAGGCCTGAGTGAATCCAGACCAGAGTTTAGACAATTTGTTAATACTGTTTCCCTGACATTTCCAGGTTTTTCAGGTGCATCCAATGGCAATTTCCAGGTGTTTACAAGATGTTTAGTTATGGAAACAGGCAGTAACTAATATTTTTATTAATATTTTAATGAAAATAATCCAACATCCCAGAAAATAGCTGTTTAGACACTAGTCCAAACGGGGCTAAACCTATATTCATCACAGATTTTGGTACTTATAGCCTAAGATTTGATTTGTTGAAGTTATATCTGAAATACTTGAAAGTATTAAAGCACAAATTACAATATTTGCTATAGACCTAAGATTTTGTTTCCGATCTGCTATATTCAGTGGTACTTACAGATACGACACAAAGGCATTTTTTTTTTGTAATTTCCCTGAGACTTTGGCTCTATTTTCAATTTCCCTGAGATTTCCATGGCTCTCCAGGTTTTGTCTGAACCCTGCAAACTTCTTCCAGTTTTTACCATGTTTTTTCCGGCTAGCCTACGAACCCTTGGTAAGAGTTCATGAACGCGCTACAAAAGGTTCCATCCATCTGAACGTCCTCATGATGCCCTTAACCTCAGCCCCTAACCCTAACCACAGGCCAGATCAGATCAAGACAAATTAGGCAAGTAAAATCAACCATTGACATAGAAGGAAGCGCAAGTTTTCTACGTGCTGCCATCTCTACACCAAGAGGCGAAATTTGAAACTAACAGACAAGGGTTCCAAATTCTGTCAACAGATGACGCCACTTGGCAAACTTGCCGCGTCGTTATTTGATTCGCCGTTTTGCAGAGCATTGTTGGAGGCAAAGATGATACGGCCTTTACTGTGGGTGGCTGTGCCCTAACCCACAAGTTACAATATGTTAACCAGAGAACTCCAGTAAGGCATGCCACCACATTTGTTAACCCACTTTATCAGGTAAATCCCTGCCTCTGTAATAATCTCCCAACAGCAAAATTAGCTTTATATTTTGTGCCGCAGACAACGGTAAATTCAATTAAATTTTCAAATTTGCAGTTCACCTCGACGGAAAAATACCGCTTTTCGTTCACGTTTATCTATGCAGAACAGAAGCGAATGTTTTAATTTCCTTTTCACACAAATCGGCGGGAAATGTTGCTCAGCTTAATATCCGTTCGAGGACCGAGGCAACGCAGTCCCAATAACTCACGGCAACAGGTCACATGCAGGTCAGAACATTACAATTTTCTGATCCCACCGAGGCCGCACAGCTGCATAACTTTATTGCAAATCTCCGCTGCCCTCCGAATACCTGGCGTACATTTATCATTTTCTCCGCCAATCAGAAAAAAAAAAAGGGTTTATGCCGCCGCTGTGGCATATACTTGCTGTGAAATACCTTCAAGAAGCCCTCAATTTTTTAGTTTTTCAATTTCTCCCAAACCTCCCCAATTTTTGTGCAAGCATACGAATTCAGTGTGACGTACGCAGACCCCCGAGAGTGCATGGGCAACTTACAGCATAAGGGCATATTCTTTTCTAGGGCCTTTTTTTGGCATATCTGTTTTACCCTTTTGCCCTTTTCAGGCCTCCTTTGCCTTTTGGGCCTATTTTAGGCTTGTAATAAACATTTTCTCCTAGGAACTTTTTTTTACTAGCTATCTTTTTACCCTTTCTTGGATTCTCAGCTTTTTTTTTCTCCTTTTAGGTCTTTTTTTAGGCCTTTTAGGCTCGTTCTCAGGCAACGACGCACCAGCAAATGCTGGCACAAAAAAAGCCATTTTTTTTTTTTTACAAAAAGAGCAATTTCTGAAATGGGCAGTGGCACTGCCCCCTCCTATGCACACGACTGTGCGAATTTATTATTTCTTCTGACATAAGCCGCCGCTTTAACCTTATTTTTGACCGAGTGAAGGATGTCCTATTTTAACCCTTTAACTCGGGAGTACACAAACGCGTACAACTAAAAGATGGAGAGAAAAGTTAGTCCCCGGGCAGACCGCTAGCTTTGCAAGGGGTCCCCAAACAAAGCGAGCAACCACAGCTCAATGGTCAGCGTCCACGTCTCCACAAGTGAATGCCAGTTCGAATCCCGGAACTGACCTAACGACATTGATGATTTGGCATTTTGCTCTGTTTATTCGTTTTGTTCCACAGTTATGGCAAACTCATGCACCGATTCGAATGAAATTTAGTAGGAACATTGTTTTTTTAAATATGGCTGAACGCCATTTACGCTTAACGGTTTTTGTTTAGTTGGTTTCGTTATCTTTCATCTTGCTTTCGTCGTCTTTCATTTTGGTTTCGTTATGTTTCATTTTGCTTTCGTTTCTTTGCACTTTGGTTTCGTTTCTTTTCATTTTGCTTTCGTTTTCTTTTTCCAGTTTGTTTTAGTTGACACCTAATTTTACAAATCTTAAGCGTCGAAACAAATTAAACGGAGAATACTAAATGCAATTTACAGTAAATAAAAACAACCCCTTTAAAACTCTATAAATTCTTGATAACAGTAATATCCACAAAAGGCTACAGCTGAAATTGAGTGAACGACCTTTTAAAAAAGCTATGTGGTGAGAATATCAGTGTTGTTTCTGTCTGTAATGTGTTCGAGCACTAAAAATATTTATTACAAATAAATAAAAAAAAAAGTTAGTGCTCGAGCATATTACAGACAGAAACAACAGTGATGATTCTCACCACATTCCTTTTTTTAAATATTGTTCTACTTACTTTCAGCTGTACTCATTTGTGGACATTACGGTGTTACTGTATCATTAATCATTAATTTAATACGTCTAAATTTATTTACTGTAAATTACATTATTTAGTATTTTCTCCGTTTAATTTGTTTCGACTTGAAGAGTTGTAAAATTAGGAGTCAACTATAGCAAACTGAAAAGAAACGAAAGCAATTTGAAACATAATAAAACCAAAATGAGAGAATACGAAAGCAAATTAAAAGAGTAGGCTACGAAACCAATTTTAAAAATCTGTATTTTACCCCAGTTATAAAAATACAAAATGGCATCCAGAAAACGGTTTTTGGTTAATTTCTGAATGGTTCATCAGATTGAACACAAATTGCACGCTTTAGAATATTCAGAATGTATCCCACAGTAAATCGTAATAAAACACTTCGTGGTTGCGGAATAAAATATTTCACTTTAAATTTAGGCGAGTCCCGATTTTATTTTACAGAGTTGAATACATTTATCTCTAAAATCGACAGACCGAGATGAACAAATACAGTTTCCTTTTGGATTAGGATAAGGCTGATTCCGTCTCGACAATTGAATCCATTTCTTATCTAATCTATAGGACTTCAAATACAATCCAGCTGTTTGTAAAGCTGTAGACGCACACGATTAAAATAATGTTTTATGATACTCTTACTGGAACGGAACAACTAAACGAAGACAAAAAGGTTTACCCCATTTAGACTAGTCAAGGCTACCAATATTCCGGTTGTGTACTTTAAAGACAAAAATATACAATAGAATTTAGGCTATTGAGTTGTACATACTGGCAATTCTGTGAACAGTAGACAGTAGATCTCGTACAACCTTACCCCCCCCCCCCCGCAATAAAAAATTTCTACTTACATTTAAAGGTACATGCATCCGTGTTGGCTTTCCTGTAAGACTTGGTTTTGCGACATTATTCCAAACTTATGTAAATGTTTTTTTCTTTCGTACGAGATGATTTTGCGACATTAACGCTAACCTGTGTAAATATTGTAAATGCCAGTCTCAACGGGTCGCACGGCATACCGGAAGGATTTATGTCCCTTTAAAGCGGTAGTTTAGGCTGCCGTTATGTATTCGCAAAAACAAATTTAAAAGAGATTTTTTTTAATGAAATTTAATTTCGAAAACTGTTTTCTAATGCCATTTTACCAATTTTTATGAACTGGTATAAAATCAAAATGTTGCATATACATCGATCAGTTGTACATCAAAGTATGTTCCTACCAAATTTTATTACAATCGTTTCGTGCATTTGGTTTACCCTAAGCCATTTTATTCGTCATCATTTTGGGCCGACCTCCTCAATTATCGTAAAAATTGAATAGGACCTCTCTTGATCCAAAATCCGACTTGTACTTGTAAAAAATGCTTTAAAATAGACTACGAGATACACGAAAAATACGAAATACTAAAAACTTTGCTTCATTTTTTTTTTGTATTCGGAATCAGTGGATGAACTCCTCTCAATTCCTTCCCCATCACAGCAGTGTTTCTCATAAATTCTTTATTCCATTTTTCTAAAATTCATGATCCCAAAAACAGGACAGATAATGTCACTGGATATTATATGTAACCTTACCCACACCACCGGCCCCTCCCCCCGATTTCCTCCCTACGCGCTTTCTGTATCCGTGGCCCTGAATCCATGGCGATTACTGCAGCAAAACACTCGAGGATTTTATGAATGTCGTGCCATGATCCTCTAATTCACGGTCAAGCTGATATCGATTATTGCAGTTTTACGACGCAATTCGGACACTAAATGTTTACTGCCCCGCATTTTCGTTGTTGCGTAGCCTAGAGCTGGAAACGATTCAGTCTCGGAAAATAAAAATGTTTTTGTATTTAATCTACAAACCTGTAACAAACGTAACACTTTCAAAGAGCGATTTACATACCGTGACTTATTCCAAGGCGGCCATAAATGATGGACGAAACAAAACAATCTCCAACGAGGAAAAATAGCTTCGTTCTTGGCCCCATCACTAGAAAGTGTGCAGTTTTTTCTCTTTTTTTTTCTTGGGTTGGCAGGTTTTTTCCACCAAGTGGTTAAAACCGGTTTTTTTCCATGGTTTTCACCATCCCGGCAAACACTGTTTGGTGCAATGTTTTTGCCCCTTTGGCCAAAAATAGGGCAAAAATCTACATGAAGTCAAATTTAAAAAAAGTGTGCCCTACAATTGTCAAATATTAGGCAAATTATAAAAGCTCCCCTTGAAAACGTCGCATCGTTTACTTTGAAAGTTAATACTCACTTCTTATTTACCTTTCATACCCGTACGTTCACAGTAAAAGATATTCTTTTCACAATATCCATGCAAATTTATGCAAACTGACTGTCGAAAATTTGCTAAGATACTGTGTAAAGAATAGGCTGTTTTTTTACTGTGAAAATAGCCGTATGAAGCAGCTTGCTGGTTTTTGCCATGTTTGTTTAGCCGGTAATAACCGTCCCGTCAAAAACCAAACCCTGTTTCTTTGTCAAATTAGTGTAGCCTTTGTTGTAACATACACTAATTTGAGAAATAAAAGAAAATTGCATATTTTCTAGTAACAAGGCCCACAATCAATATGATTTTTCTCCTTGTGTATGTTGGTGACCGTAAGTCACCACTGAGACAGGCTGAACAGGTTACTATTGTCTGCGGCCTATCTTGAGTTCGCCCCAAAACGAACACAGATAATCGATTGTATGTTTTTGGTAGCAGAGTGCCTTGTTGATATCCTAGATGGTTACAAAAACAATGGCGGCCGTCGATTAAAGCCGCTCTCTCCAGGAAGACGTAGCCGCTCATAAAATTCCTGCAGGACTCAAGATGCGCTGCGCACACAATAAGTTCGGCTGGAGCCTGACGCCATGTTACGCTCCGGTAGTGCGCAGGTTAAAATGCCCGGCCTGGAGTGATTGTCCTGGGTTCGAATCCCATTCAGGGTAGTTGTTTTTTTCTTTCTTTCTCAGATCAGTGCGGCTTGTATCTTCACAAGCCTCAAGTTACATTCCTCCCGGTTGGCTTTCCAGTATGGCTCAGTTTTGCAACATTTTTACTTTGCATGTAAATGTTGCAAATCCATTAATTTTCCTGTTTTTCCCTCGTGAGAAACCTGTTTTGCTACAATCACTCTAACCTGTGTAAATGCAGGTGTGCAAAATATGCCAGAACGCTAGAACGAGGTTTGCGGGAAATTTCAGAAAACTGCGGAAATTCACTGAAAAATGGGTTGCCCACATGGTGAAAGCCAATGGAAATTTGAAAAATCTGCAGGAAAATTTTGTGGGAAATTTCGTCCAGTAAGAATTTTATGCACCCCAGTGTAAATGTTGCAAAGGCTATTTCGCGCAGGATGCTCGAATATAATGAGAAAGTATGTTCTTCTAATTGCCTGTATGTTTGTTTAATCGATCCAGGATCACCTTGTGATTTATTCGTTATGCATGAATGATGCTTGAAGACAGATGGTGAAACGCGGGTGGCATTTGGGAGCTAGGAACATCAGACATTGCATTCGTTGTGCTTCTGTTTTACCCCACTAACTCTTTATAGCTGCCCACCCAAGTCGGAATTAATGTTTATCCTTCCATGCAAAGAGTGACCCCCCCCCCCCCCCCCCACAGTTCTGCAGCCAAGTCAACATTGTGACGGTCCGAAACGGTGACGTGCGACTAATTCGAGACCTTCAATAATGTGGGAATCGGCTGCAGAACTGTAGAGGGGGGAACAAATATCCTAAAGCCTATAACGATTAGAGCTGCCGGAAACTCAATGCCAGAAATACGAAAAATGAAACCCAGTCTGTGTGTTCGGTACGGTTGTAAAGAAAAGAGTATGCTGCAAAGAATTTCTTCTTGCAAAATGTCGACGTCTGTCAATAGCACTTCAGAAGTGGTGCCAGTCCTTGCCTTCTTACCCCAGTCATTGTATTCTAGCGCCGCCAGTGTCTCTGAGCCAAGAGCAGGGCTACATCATGATACCGGGTCAACTAGGTATGTGAGTAAATTTTTCAGCCAGATCACCGGGTGCATCACACAGTTACTGGTCGGACACCCTTATACTGGAATAGAAGTAGGCTGCGCACCAGGTTCACATTGTAATTAGCTCTGTGCCAGTCACAGACATACCAGGTCGTGTGAATGGCCCCTAGGCCAGGTGTAGGATGAAACCCGTTTTGCCAAATTTTTATTTTTAATCAGTGTCTTAATTTTCGGCGAAATGGAATTCCTGTTTAGCCAAACAATTTTGCTTGCCTTGTCGATTTGCCTACCTCTGCTGCACTCTCTGCGACTAAACATACTGTATAACATTAGAAGCCGCAACTAATAACAAATTCCTTCCCATGTAGGAATGCTTCTTTGACTTCTCTAATGTCTAGTTTTTTCACAATTAGGCGATTTTGATTGGGCAAAACTGGATTTGGCGAAATGGGAATTCCACTTCTTGCTAAAATTTTAAAAGCATTGCTCAATTTTCGGTGAAACGGGTAGCCACCAGGTGCAGACGGCAGACCCCACGGCTCCCCAACCCGGATACGCAGAATGCAGGGCAAGCACACTGCACATCAGCAGTTAGTAAGTTACCAGCAAGCAACCAATGTAGACACGTCTCCCTTGATCCCGTTTACGGAAATCCTGGTCCCTGGCATTGCCGTGGTTTCCTGGCGACATAGATACTAATGTATGTTATCCCGAGATATCGGCCACAAGAGTTGCAGGCAAGAGTATTTGTGTTGTTCCTCATGCATATATGGGTGCCAGACGGGTCTCAGGAGTTGACCTTGAATTTTGGGTCATAATAATTGACCCGGAATTTTGGATCATACTAACTAACCCAGTAATTTGGACTGAGCTGCCTAGTAACCTTAACAAAGTTCGTAGATTAAATGAAGAAGGTGGTTTTATTGCAAGTGTTAGGGTGGTTCCCGGTTCAAATCTCCAAGTTACCTCTCCCCTAACGAGACTTTGTTCTCCATCCAAAACGTCTTGTAAGGGTCAATGCTGAGCCGATTCATCAATCAAGCATTAGTTTGTTTCAGAAGACAGCCTTCCGGCCTAGTTGACAGGCGGCTTGCAAGTACGGCGCTGGACAACCAAACAGAAAATGGATAATTCAAAACCAGCAGATCCCAACAAAACTAGACCTAACTATTCAAAACCAGCAGCTCCCAACAAAACTAGACCTAACTCCCTCAAGTTATAACAAGACAGAAAACCAACGCAAATTGGTTAGCTACTGTATTTATTTTCATACAAATTGATCCGCTGATTAGCCGATGTAGTTCGCTTGTCACAATACGTGTTTTCATCCATTATCATCGAAAGACTTTTGACAGTGCAATGTAAAGCTGAAAATGCTTCAAAGAAGACAGCACACCATGTTTCTTAAAGGGGCTAGCTTCTTCAATGTTGGCTTTCACGTGTGACTCGGTTTTCAAACTTGTTCAAGTCCATGTAAAATGTTGTAAGCTATTTTCGGCTACGTGTGGGGTACACGAAATAAACAGAGTACGCTATGTAGTTTTTAGTGGATAATTAAACAATAGTGTGACACTTAAAGTTGCAGGAGACAAGAATCACAAGGCTACCCTACATTTAGCTGCTAATGCAAACAAACGCTAGAGTGCAAGGTCGTTAGAACTAAGTGTCCAGTTATTCGCCTTAACTAACGAACAACTTGAGAATACCTTCTGTATTTTTTTGCCGCTTGTCATGGAAAAATAAGGTTACAACACACACATGTACAGCAAAATTAAGTCGTATAGGCAAGACAACATTGAATAGACCTATGATGGAAGCAAGCCTGATTAATATATCACAAGATAAATGGTTATCGAAGCAGACAATCAAAAGTGAAGACCAGCCTCAGGAAAGAGCAAGATCCACTGGCTGTATCACTCCTGAGGAAGGTTGAACCAGAGCATTTTTTAACATAGTTAAGTGGAGCACCAGCCGTTGCGGGCCCATTCCTCAGAAAAAAACTAAAATCATTTCGAGAAAAAACAAAATTATGACGAAGAATCAAAAGTTGTCTTCTGAAATTCCGATCATCCATGCATGTTCAATTCATCCACGTGATGTCACTGCGTGGTAAACTCAAGCCAATCAAATTCAAGTAGGATCCTTTTAGTTTTTTTTTTAATTTAATTGTAGCCTACCATTTTGTGGGCACAACGAAGGGTATTAAATTTTTTTTAACAAATACTGTTTTACATGTAAAATTTCTCACAGTTTGATTTTCAGAGTAAAATTTATTCGCTCAAGTTTGTTTACCTTGTGGTCACAGTCATACTTTTTTTTTTACTATTTGAAGAACCACTTCTTATTCTTAAAAAATGCCCTGGGTTGCACAGCTTCTTCGCTAGGTTGAAACCTGTAGCCAGAAGGCCCCACCCCAGTACTACTGTTGGTAGTTACCGAAGGTCAGATTCGACCCCTCAGTCCAGGCAGTTCCATTTTCTTCTTTCTCAGATTAATGTAGCTAGGCTATCTGGTATTCTCACATGACCAGTTGTTAATTCTAACAGTTTGCTTAGATGACAGTTTGAATTGTTGTAGCTGATGCAATACGCCACGTACGCACTGTTGTTATCGTATTGTTGGTGGCTCCTATACTAGTAATTAGGCTTATCAAAAATTTCGTTGAACCTTTGAATTATTTATTAAAGGGGATTACTTTTACATTAGGTTTCCTGTTTTACTGTTTGATACATTCAGTCAAACCTACACAAATGTTGCAAACTTTTTTCCGTCGAATGGATTTAACGTAGTGGGCTGCGGTTAGATTTGCAAATAAACATTTTTTTCGCGGGACGTGTAAAAACAGGGAAAGGCAAGGGGGAATAGGGCCTTTAAATCGATGGATTGGGTTTGTGTTTGGCTTTTAGTTTGCTTTTCCTATAGTAGAGCTTCTGTCTAGTGGCCACTTGCATCTACATTCGAATGTGTGCGTAGGGTGAACGAAGATGCCGTTTTACATCTTTTTTTATGTTGGTTTCGTTCCTTTTTATTTTGCTTTCGTTCCCCATTAAATTGCTTTCGCTCCGTTTTGTATTGCGCACCGCATAACACAGAACGAAAGCAAAATAAAAGCGAACGAAAGCAAAAAAAAAGGAACGAAACCAACATAAAAACCTGTAACTTGATGGGCAACACACTAGCGTGTAGCTCAACCTTTAAAAATTTATTAACACAAACATGAATCCATTTTTGATATTCTGTGTAATTTCCAGTCATTTGAAGATCTGACAGGATGTATTAACGTTAATATTAGATGTAATGCAAATATCAGTAGTCGTTTTGGGAATCGAACCACCGATCCACCGTCTGTATCGTACGTACTGTACGTACGTGCCGTCATGCTTTTCGCTTCGTATTTTGTGTTTATTTTGCAATATTTCCTCATGAGTCATGTTATCGTGAATCTGCGTTGCATGACAACCAAAATAAATAAATAAATAAGCATGGCGATCTTCACCTTGAAAAGGGGGTCACTTACCTCTAAGTATAAGTTGCTCCTAGGATCAAAGGTAGAGTTCACGGCTTGAAAAGTGTAGTCTATATGCGGCACTAAGTGAAAATAGCCGGCTATCCACGATATGCGGCTGTCAATTTCACTTTCGGCAGTTACATCAGCATCTTCAGCGGACAAAGCCATCACTGGAAAAGGCTTTTAGACTGCCGCTACCGTTTCCAAGCGAGCTACCACACGCTTACTCCACGGCTCGTCCCCGAAAACAAATCTTAAACGGAGTGGGATTGAAAATCAGCACTAACATCAGAACATCCCGAAATAGTGCGTGATTAAAAATAAATAAATAAATAAATAAAAAACCGTAGATAGTAGTGTAGTGGAGCCAACGATACGGCGGTCCCAACAGCAGACGATCCGAAGCAAACAAAGCACAATTTTTTTACCCACAAACCTAAAATCTCGGTTTAAAACGCACTTTTCTTCGTATCTACTTGTTTGCAGCCGGAAAACAAACTCGCATAATCCTCCACGGAAGGCTGATGTTGCAATAAGTCGATTCGGTTTATCGTGAAATAAAATAATAAATCAAATTTGACGCCTAAACCGTCAACCCCAACGCTCTGCCAGCACGTTTATATTGTCGCCGGGAAGATCGTACGCGAGCACGCCAAACAAATGTTGGCCAGGCCGGGGCTGGTCGTGACAATTGGAGCCCGAACTTTAAACTTGGGGCTCACGTGGAAACGAACGGGTCGTTGTCACCAGCACTCCAGCAGGGCGGAGCGTCAGTTCCTGTATTATCCTGTCATCTAAGCACTTTAGTTCGTACTCACATCCTGCCAATCCTGCGCCGTTCGACGTGCTGTAGCAAGCCAGCCTAGCCCTTCGATCCGATCCTCTCATTCATCCGTTTCCGCCGCCAACGTTTCTCGGAGCGACTACTGCCGCCATCGTGTGTTGGAAAAGTTCATCACTTTGTCCAGCCTAAGAGCGCTCTTAACAAGAAAAAAAATTAAAGTCGAACTCGAAAGTGAAAAATTACTTTAAAAACATGGAATTTAGAAAATAAATCTATTTTAGTACTGTGACGCCCGTAAATTTAGTGGAAATGGGCGTTTGAAATTGGGTCTATTAGTTATCATCGTCATTAAAAGGAAAATCAGAAATCGAAACCGAAAGTATCACGAATCTTTCTCGCCAGGGGGTAACAGCGACGGAAAGAGAGTGTAGTCGTGTATTTGCGAAATTTGAATTGTTTTTTTGTCAGAATTTTATTTTCCTCAAAAGCACTGGCATTTACTATCGCTCTGCTCTTTGTATTGATTTTCAGCTCTACAAACAACTGACATCGAAACTTTCTATTTCCGTGACCCGTCAAAAGTTAGCAACTTGATGACCTTGAAGATGGCCGGCCGTTTAGCAGGGCCGACGATTGAATCATTTTACTGGGGAGGCGCCAGTGGGGCAGTAATTTTAGTCAGGGGTCGACTAAATCCCCCCCCTCCCCCGCCTAAAAAATTAAATTAATAGTAGCACTCTGGCAATTCTATTTCTCACACCCAACGTTCTAACGTTTCCTTCCCCATTTTTTTTTGGCAGGGGGGAGGGGGAGGAGGGAGGGAAAGTCTTAAGTCCCACTGAAAGAATAGTACCTATTTTACAACTCTAACGGTCCCAACTAGCCTATACTAAGGTTGTATACAAACTCAGAACATTTTGAAGTAATTTTTTTTAAATAATTTTGCTAGTATAGGAACACCTTTTCACCTGATACTGATGCCTACTGTAGTGTTTCCACAGGACATTTTTTTACATGCTAACTGGACGTCCAAATGGACCTGCAGCCGCCTAAAGTGGACTTCCAGTTAAACTCAATTGGACCCACTGGAGGTCCACCTTAAAAAGGAAATAAAATGTCAAGTTTAATACATTAATACTTTCATGAGAATGTTTTATTTGCTAACTACAAATTTTGGAGATATGGATAATGAATTCAGATTCAATCCAGTTCACAGCGAATCTTAAGGGTAGGTAAAATCCAGTAGCGTGCACAGACCACCGAGAGGGCAGGGGCAACTTTTGTAAAAGGGCACGTTGAGGTTTTATTTTTCTGGTTTTGAAGGCTTATTCGATTTCGGTAAATTGTCACTTTTTGCGTAGCTGGAAAAAACCTTGACTATCCTGAAAACATATTTTATTTATAAAAAAAATAGGTATGTAGTGTGAAAAACTGAAAGGCTTACATTACAAAGTTTTTTTATGCGTATAATGCAGTCAGCAAAACTGATTTTGTAAAAATGTTTTCAACGGCACTTTACAAAGCCAGAAAATGCTGGAAAATAGCAAAAAAGCGTCAGCGTCCCGGCTCTACCCCGGACCCTGCTGGGGGAGCTCACAGCGCTCCCCCATACCCCCTAGCTGTTATTGGTTTCTACCTACATACAATTGGCTAAATGACTAGTCTTACCCTCTCAGTACAAAACCCCACTTACACCACTGCACATAGTTTGATTTTTTTATTATGTTAATACTTCAGCCATTAACATAATGGTGCCCTTTTGTGAAATTGGACCTCCAGTCACATTTCCTTAAAAAATGCCTTGGGTTTCCATCAACCTGGAAAACTCAAGGAATTTAAGCTACACTTTAAAGTCAGGGAATTGTCCGATTTTTCACAAAAACACCTGGAAAACTTACGGGATAAAACGAAGCAATTAACATATTTTGTTAAGCCAATGTAGTAAAATAAAATTTATCCATCTTTGTAGACATCTAATAATTCATTTTAATCGGGCTTCTCTTTTTCACTTAGTGAGCCCTAAAAAAAATAAAACTGGTAAGATGGGTAGAAAAAGATCCTTCCTAAAATTTCGGTAAATCGCCTAGAAATTGACTTCAACTACTCTGGAAAACTCAGTGAAACTATTTCAGCATTTTGGCGGGATCTCTGTATTTTAATCAGAAGGGGTGGTAGCCTGCAGGTTTGCCGCACTCCCAGCCGAAGCCATGACGCCAGAATGAGAGAGGGACAATTTTGCTAGGTAATTCCAATCGAAAATTCTTAGGATCTTTTACATGCCACAATCGACATGAGCACGAGGTATCACAGGGCCCTTCTCTTCCATAAAATACCAGGGGAGGCTGAGGTCAGGATCGGACCCGGGACCTCTTGCACATGAAATGGTCGTGCTAACCATTAGGTTACCCCTTGCCCCATAAGGGGTGGTAGCGGGCAAATATTTGGGGTGCGCCCCCCCCCTCCCCCCCTAGCGCCGCCCCGTCCATTTATTTAAGACTGTTTGATTCTTCAGGTTTGTTTATTTATTACCAGGAGTAGCATAAAGGATTCGAGGAGACTCAAATCCAAAGTAATTCTGCCCTCATATCCCACCACTCGGTCTGAGTCGCGACTCCATGCGGCCTGTTTTCCAACGAGTGACCGTTTTTGGGAAACCCTTATGTTAAAAACTACGCTTTGTCGGTTTTTACCCAAAAAATATGCGTGAAAAATGTCACTTCTGCTGAATTCAGTCATCGAACGTGTCATTTGAAAGCAATAGCGTTTAAACGGAATTGGAACGATCAAGAAGGTGTTTTTCAAACCAAGTCCGAGTGTAGATAGAAGTTGCGTGTGTGACCTCCCGACTCCACCAGTTCTCAGGCGTGCCATGAAGTTAATTAGTATTAACAAAACTGCGGCAGTAAGCCTTAAAAAAAAACTTAATGCTCTAAAGGAACAGATACAAGAAAGAGACATGTAAGCCGCCAGCTTCGCACTACTACGCATTAAAGTTATCAAGCGTCCCAAAAAACGACTGGCGCTTCTTTACACATATTAGAGACACTATAATACCTCACATGTCTTTTTCTTGAATCTTTCTTTTAGGCTTACATCAGTATTTTATACGCTTGAGCATTTATGTAATACTAATATCTGTTTTTTTTTCTTGAAATTATTTCAGTTAACTTATATAGCTAGAATTTTGATATGAGATAACACGATATGAGATAATTGAGATAATATGAGATATTTTGATATAAATCAGTCACATTAAAATAACGTTTAAAACGCCATGGTCCTTGTTAATATCTAGGTTTTAAGCTATAAAAAGTTACAAATCTGATTAGTGGTTCGATATCTAGGTGAATACAAAATTTCCCCAACAAAAAGAAGAACAACATATAATATTACAGGTAATTCAGGGTTCGTACGAGTCTTTAAAAATCCAGAAATATCCTGAAAAACTAGGGCTTCATCAGGTTACACCGTCAACAAAATGGACCGAAGCGAAGAACCTAACCAAACAAACAAACCAACCAAGCAAAAACAATTACAAACAAACAAACCGACAACCAGACAAGCGAATGATACACTGGCCACAGGGCACAGTTGTTTGAGAGTGCGTTGAAGACTGCATTGTGGCTTATCTTTTCAATTGTGTGGCTTATCTTTTCAATTGCTTTTCGCATCGTATTTCTTTGTCTAAAGTGTTTCCAGATAGGAAGTACGGTTTGTCTGGAAAAACAACCCCAAAAAGTCTGGATTTCATCCAAAAAGTCTGGAGATTCTCACCAATACGCTAATTTCACAATTTTAATGGTATAAAGCACTAAATTTTGACCTTGAAGACGAACTTTTTTTGTGTGTGAAACCAAATGAATAAAAACCTTTCGTTTTTAAATTTAAAAAAATGTTTAAAACGATGCTGGCATGCAGCGACGTCTGGTACCGACATCGCTAATGTAGCGTAGCGTTATTGTAAGTAAGATGAGAATGTCCGATTCTGCCGTACCTGTACGTGGCGCCACTAGTCATACACTCCAATTCCTACAGACTGCAAAACAACGTCACTGGTGTACACAATAGTTGGCAACATTCAAACCAAAATGCTTAATACACAAATAATTGCAGCTCAGTTAAAAGTCTGGAGATTTTATGTAATTTTTAGCAAAAGTCTGGATGTCTGAGACACTGTCGAAAAGTCTGGAGAAATCCAGACATGTCTGGATATCTGGCAACACTGTTTGTCTATTCGCAGAGCTGGATGGCGTTGTTTCTGTCACCACAGGTCTGATTTTTTTTACAAACCACCTCTGGGTGTACCGCCATCAATGTGCAAAATCAAGTTTTAATTTATGCAGTCGTTATTGCGTGATGCATCAATTAAAACCAATCAACAAATCAAGAAACCATCACTACCACTGTTGACATCATGGAGTAGGCTCTGCTTTCTTTGCTGTTTGGCTGGGTTTCCTACTTCCCTCTTCCAAACATTCATTTACAAATTCAGAATGTTCAAACATTCTGTGAAACGAGCATGTGATGTATAGTTGTAATCCACCTAAAACCAAAATTGGTATAAGGAAGCCGCCAAGTTTCCAAAAAGGGTTCGGACTTTGAAAGTAGTTATATCATTCAACCAAGGAAAGGACGCTAAGGTAGCCAGCTGCTTAGCTAGACACATAATTATTAAAATCATATTGGTTTAAAATAACATTGCATATGCTAAAATCATTTAAAAACACAAAACCCCCAGTAAAATTAATATTTTGCCTTGTACTTTCTAAACAATAAGAGATAGCTGCTTGGGGTTAAGATCATTGGAAAAATGGTGAAAAATCTTTCAAAATGGTGTATTCAAACGTCAAAATCGGTCGACGGGAAGTAAATTAATTTGTTAATTTGTTAATTACCAATTATTATCTGACAACTGCTCATGACGTCATAGTTTGATCGGGCAAACTAATCAGAAAGAAAGAAACTTTGACCTGCCAAAATAAACTTTTTTATTGGCTATCAAGGTCCAAACTATGGTTTAAATTGATGCGGTAAATCTTGCGTGACCAAACTGCTCATAATGTCAAAGTTTGATTGGGACAACCAACCAGAAATACAGAACCTTCGTCCTGCCAAAATAACCTTTGCATGAAAAAACCATGACGTCATCACCAAACTATGACCTCTTTTGGCACCCCGGCTCTTGGCTTTTGGCCCATTTTGGCACACTTCGTTATTCCTTGTTTGGTCCGATTCCGGATTTTCTTTTTTACAAACCATCTCTAGGTGTACAGCTATCACTGTCCAAAAGCTGGTTTAAATTGAAGCAGTGGTTATTTCGTGATGCGGCCACAAAGCTCGCATTTGATTGTATTTAAATAGGATCTCCGCTCCAATAATGAATTCCAGGCCTGGAAAAGTGCTTGAAAATCTTGAAAAATGGTGTGTGCATCATCAGCAATGTGATTAACGGAATGTGACGACTTGACTGAAGAACACTGAAACAATTGGCCGAGAACGTAGTCGAGGGTGTAGCCATTAGGTTATTCTTTTTTTTTTTTTTGTTTAGGCATCAAAGTTTTCGAAAGTTTGGCTGTGGTTCTAAATTTGTTTACTTGTATAATGGATGAATACATCAGTGAGGTTTCACGTTAACTAAACAATATAGAAACACTGCAGCATCTGAAACCTTACAGGAAAGTTTGTTTGTGTTCCTTTGCTGTTTTGACTTCGGATCAGTTAAACCTTACTTTAACGTCAAACGAGTTCGTTCTTGTTTTCCAATTCGTGATACTCTGACTTACCAAGTTGGTTTTCTGTACTCCTTGCAAACGCACTGAATTTCGCTCGCTTTGCTCGCTCAGTCAGTGTCAGTCTTTCTGTTGTAAGTTGGTTTTATTTGTCTGCAGCTCTCCGTCAGATGCTTTGGCCTTTATTATACGACGGCAAGTCAAATGGGCAACGGACATTTTAGCTTCAACACAAGAGGGTGACATTAAACCACTATACTGTACTATCTAGACACACGCTAGTCTGTCGCCGCCAAGTAATAGTAGATTGTCCTATTGTTAAAAACTGATTGTTGATGAAAAAAAGGCGGCCGCACTAGCAGACTGTCTTTTAACTGAAACCAACTTATACCTGATTTCAGCATACTGGTGGAAATTCCCCATGCCGTAGAAATCTGCAAATCTTTTGAATCAGGTGTCTTGGGTCCAGTAACGAAGAAAACGTCCACAAGAAAATGTGGGAACGTGTCCTTCATGGAGAAAAAGTGTCCTCAATAACGTTGATTTGTGTTACTGGTGACTAGTAACTAGTCCGTAGGCTCCCATATTAAAGTGGCAGTATCACCGATTGAAATCTGACAACATCTAGCGCTATGTAGTACCATCTAGCTCTTCCTTGCACCAAGCGAAATAATGCATAACGGCATTTCTTTTAACGAAACAAACAAGCCACGACATCGTTAATTATTGAGTGAAAATTTGGTTCGTCCTCGCGCACCTGGGAGTAAGCTATAAAGGTTAACAATATCATTGCCTCTAGATGGCGCCACGGTATTTTCGTTCGCATTTGAATCGGTGATAGTGCCACTTTAATTCTCATAGGGTATAACGACACGTCTACAGCTTATTAGGGAAAGTTGCCAGATCTAAATTTCGGCAGACAGGTAAGAAGAGAAGTGCCTTTTTTCTGAAATGGGGGTTCCAGCTAGAAGCACGTGGCCCTGAAGTGGTTCGTAAGTGTAAAATTATTGTTGTATCCATTGTTTGTATTGTCAGCCAACAGTATATTATAAAATGCTTAAATGTTACACGTTTATCGTGTCAGTACCTAATTGTCAGAATTCATTGTTGTTGCAAATAGGTGGTTCAATAGGGGCTTAGGGTCCGTCGGGCAGATGACCGGGTGCGGTTAACGCTCGCTAAAACCCTTGAACCCTTGGTTCACTAACCCTTGACGGGGAGGCGTTTAAGTCCAGTGTTCTGAGTACTGAAATTGTTTGTCATTTGCAGTGGTTTGGTTGTGGTTTGTAGTATATACTAGTATCTAGTGTGGTGTAATTACCTATAGTGTTTGGGGCACATGGCAATAGGCTAAGACCTCAATAAAATTACAGAATGGAATGGTTCACTAAGAGACGGAATATCTTTTATTGCAAAGGTTTGGTCAGTTTTTTGTTACGGTACACGAATCCAAACTAAATTATCTGCCCCCATGACGATAAAAGGGACAATTACGTGTTCGTGAACACCATGGTAACTACGTGATTGAACAGGGGCGTCTATCCAGGGGCGTCTATCCCCCCCTAACACAATGAGACATCCCCTCCCCAACTAAAATTATGTCCCCCCCTCCGGTAAAAATTGTAACTCTGAGGCAATTTCCCCCAACTAAAAATTATTATGTCCCCCCCCCCTCTCCATTGGCGGATCTAGGATTACCTTAAAGGGGGTGCTGTTGCTTGCCATTGCAACGCCAACTAGGGGTCTGGGGAGCATTGCTAGCTTCCCTAAAACCTTGACATGTTTAGTCTTTTTTACTGGCTTCTGACATTTCTACTATGTCAAAATATTTATTCATTAGCCCCCACCCCCTAACGAACATGGGAACGAACTACTCCATACCGACTCCTCACAATGACATCTGAATACTGCCTAACTAGCTATACACTTTTATCAGCTGCTGGTTTAATGTCGTTTGAATTCCCTTCAATGCCTTTTTGTGCCCAAAAATTAACTTTTGGAAACAAATTTTTATTAAATTTATTTTTAGAGCTGAGGGGGGCACCCACCTAAATCTGCCACTGCTCCCCCTCCCACCCCCTAATGGTAAAAACTGTAACTAATTCTTTACTAATTCTAATGACTGATTTATTACATTGAGACTTCACAACAATTTCTTACGCAACTCCTTTGAGTACATCGCAAATTTGTTTATAATTAAGTCGACACTAAATTCAGCAGCAATGTCCTGTCACATTACCGGTCGATATCCTTTTTCACTGCTACTGTGCAAAGAACGAACATGCTCGCCTATGTTTATTGCTGCCGTGAAAAGAATGAACATGCTCGTATTAATTTTCTATATTTAGACCGATTCTCGTAATGACTGCCTATCCCTGTCCCTATCCCCGTTAGCATCACCATCCCCGCTAAGCTACATAGGCATCAATCCTGGGGGGTGGGGGAAGAGGAGTTACAACCCAAATTACAACTCACGTGCCGTCCCCCACGTTTTCAAGCCGAGAGGTTCGCCCCTCACGAAACATGTAGAGTTTGAATCTACCCCAAAACAAAACTTGTTAAGGATTCCCGCCAAGCTTTTCGGCCGTGCGAAGTCGTAAAATCAAACGCCAAGCTAATCCCACCGAGTAATAGTTCGAAGGTTAAATGAAATGTATGAAAATTGCTTACAGTGCAATTTTCAATTATTTCATTTAACGTTTGAAGTATTAGTCGGTGGGATTAGCTCGGTGGAAGAGCTTGGCGTTTGATTTTACGACTTCCCACGACCGAAAAGCTTGGTGGGAATCCTTAACAAGTTTTGTTTTGGGTAGATATCAGTAATTTTTGGTCCAAATTGATGAAATCCATTTTGAAATGCCAATCTAGTTTTCTGGTCCATTTCTTTTTCTTCTTCTTTTTTTTTTGGTTTCGTTAGATTTTGAGGACAGCAGTCGCCTTTTTTTCCATTTGATTAGCATTTTTATTAGTATTGCAGTATCTCCTTGCAAACGCATGAATTTCTTTAATTGTCAGTTTGGCATTGTTGCATAAAAACAATGTTTAAAACAATGTAAAAGAATCAATTTGGACCTTTGTAGCTCCCTAACCCCTGAACCACTTGACCAATTAGAAAGATCCATATGAAAAGGCCACATCTCCAGAGCAATACCTGTAAAATGAGCTGAAGAACCTGTTTTATTTACCGCATGGAAGAATTTATTTTCGTGATACAAAAAAAACCGTTAGTAGTAAGTAATTAGGCAAATATCAACGTTATTCACGTTGTTTTTTCAACAAGAAAACGTTAAGCTATGAGTCTAACAGTGACTTTTATGTTGTCAGGCGTAATGAAGTCTCCCAATCAAACAAGATTCAGCCTTTTCTGTCGCATTCTTATTTATCCTCACATGCCTGAAAACAGCCAAACTCCCTTTGCTGTAAAGACACAACGTGTCTAGTGGTCGCCATGCTCATATATACATATTATCTGGATGTTATCGTTGTATTTTAGCGGGCGACACACTAGCGTGTGTCTTGAACAAAAAAAATGTACTCTCATTTTTCCCGTTGCGTAAATCAGTCCCAAACATAGAGTACTAAAGAATTTAAGTAGGAAGGCAAGGTAGCTATTTTACCAGTATTTTTTTTTTACCGTATTTGCTGCCTTTCGGGGCTGTTGGCCCCTAAGCATCCTCTAAATATACTAGAAACTGACATATAAAGTTCCATCTTATTATTAAATTTTCGCTTTCTTGTGGAATATGATTTTATTACATTCAGTCAAGCTCACGCAAACTGTTAAAATGCTATTTTTCGGGTGCCAGCTTTCTAGCCTGGCTAAGTGGCCGACGCCAAAAGATGGCAGCCGTATTGGTCCACCGGCCCGGTTAAATGCCTGAGCCCGCCCTTTCTCCCCCCCCCCCCTTTATAAAACTACGAAGGTTGTAATTTGGGAAGGGGGGGACCGGGTGCAAGACTTCCATAAGAATACCCCGACCTCCCCCACATTTTAAGAATTCATTCATCCACCCTGAAATACGAAATTTTGGTTGTCTGTTGGTCTTTGACTTGTCCCCTCCATAATTACAAAATTCGACACCCTTGAATACATCTTACCGGTAGCCTATCATTATTACAGTGTAATAATACGTAGTTTAATTAACAACGTATTCTTACCGTGTGTCCGTGGCCCACCAGGAATAAGTGTGATGTTATCAGCACGCCAGTGCCAGTAGTACGCACTCGCAGAGACCAACTACAAAAAGCTGCAGCGGATTACATCAGTAGGCCTAATCCCGCGTAAAAAACAATGAACTTGCTGTCACGTCGAGAGTTTGGTTGAGTCGTAACCGATATCGACTGCCCTCTAACGAGAGTGCATTGTTGACAACCTTTTTTTTTGCGTTGTAGTACCTAACCGCTTGTAGCAGGCATTGCCTGCAATGCACACGTTTTCTGACTCGTTACGCTGCTTGCTTACACTAGGCAGCCGACATTCATTTTGCATCGAGGTGGAGGAAAAGGGTAGGTGGGCGGTGGTTATGGTGGAGGGGGGGGGGGAGGGGGTGAAGGGGAAAGTAGGATTCGGGAAGGAATATTACTTGTCGGTTACACTTACAATGTGTTCTACTGTTCTGCATGCCATCTCTTCTAAGGTAAATCGTTGCGGGCAAACTTAACAATTTTTTTGCGATTTTAGATAGTCTCCCCCCCTAAAATTTCAATGAGGCATTTGTCTCATTCCCCCCAATGATTGAATGATTAACGTTAACCGAGGTAGGGCCTAGTGAGGAGGGATGTGCTGATTAGGTGAACGAAGCGAACGAAAATCAGCGTCAAACCGTGTCAAATTCGCTGACGTAACGGCTAACTGGGCAATGACAAAGGTGAAAATTATGAATGAGGAAATTTATAGACATCAAATTTCTCCAGCCAAAAAAGGTACAGATGATGATTACACCGTCTGATCTTTTCTTCAGTCACAGTCCTCTGAAAGTTGTGATATCCACCCAAAATCCAAACTGGTATAAGAGAACCAGGGAAAGCCCGCCACCAAGGTTAATCCTATTAGCCAAGTTAATCGCACCGAATAATACTTTGGACGTTAAATGAAAACTTGCAGAGGACGGTACACGAACTCCTACTGAGTTGGCTGAAACATTTAAAATTGGCAATGCTACATTTCAAAGCCAAACGAATATACTTACAATTATTTGATAGAGATTTTAAAACCAGCAGACGATAGTGACCGGCATAGAAGAAACTGTTTCTTCTTCCAAAAGCGGTATGATGACGTCAGCTTGTTCCAGTTGGCAACAATCAACATTATGACTTGCGCCGATTGTTATTCGTGATCCACATTATTTATGCAATACACCCTTGATAAACATCAGTCGTCACCAATCTGATACGCTAACCTGATTTATTTGAGTGAACGGATCCCGCTTCATGCCGTGATTCAAATTAACCTTGTGAGTGAGCGAAACGAACCAACATCAGCGTTTCGTAGCCAGTACGCTCAAAATTGCGATTGAACAAACTTAAGCCTGTGAAACAAGCACAAACAATAAACCAAAACCGTACCACTTTGACTCAACTAACGGCAAATTGGGCATGGTAAGCCTATGCAAGTTCTGACCGTGTCAGTTTCACTGGCGTAACAGCTAATTGGGCCACAGCAAATGTGAAAATTATGAATGAGAAAATTTATAGACATAAAATTCCTCCAAACAGAAAAGGTAGAGGAGACGATTAAACCGTCTGATCCTTCATTTGTTCGCAGTCCTATTAAATCTGTGATATCCACCAAAACTGGTATAAGAAAAGCCGCCAAGTTTCCAAAAAGGATCAGCCTTTCAAAGTAGTGATATCATTCAACCAGGGAAAGGCCGCCAAGGTTAATCCTGTTAGACAAGTTAATCGCACCTAATAATACTTTGGCCGTTAAATGAAAACTTGAAGATTGCTACCGCCAGTAGCAATGTTCTAGTTTTCATTTAACTTTCGCACTATTAGTAGGGCCGATTAACTTGGCTAATAGGATTAACCTTGGCGGCCTTTCCCTGGTTGAATGATATCACTACTTTGAAAGGCCGACCCTTTTTGGAAACTTGGCGACTTCTCTTATACCAGTTTTGGTTTTGGGTGGATAAACTAATTTGAAATTAGGATAAGCTTTCGCTTCACGTTTGCGCAAAGTGCGGGTGAATTGTTGGCTCACCATCATTGTTGGCATTTGTTTAATCTTAATTAGCATTGTTGGCCAGTTAGAACTGAATCAAAGCAAATCGTAAGTCTAGTCTAGCGACTGGCGTTTGCTGATAGGCATTGTTGCCTAATACCAATGATGAAAACAATGATAAACAAAAAAAAAACTGATATTTCAGGGTATTTAGAGTGGTAGCATGGTCTACGACCACGGCCCCAAATAAAGTAAGTCCCCCCCCCCCCCCCACTCCTCCGTAACTCCGAAATGGCACGACCATTTGAAATTTCGATTTCTGTAAAGAGCATCTCTTTGGAAGTTTGTCTTTCAAGTGAGCTAAGAACCAGTGTTCCAGTTTGAAAAGTAGTGTATGTATCAATAGGATAAACGGAAAGGAGACGACTTGACTTGAATAATGCTGAAACATTTAGCCCCGAAAGTAGGAGAGTGTGTAACCTACATTATTCTTACAATAATTTTGAAAGTTGGGATCTGGTTTTATTTTATTTACGTGTCTAATGGTTGAATACAGCAGAAAGGTTTCACGTGGACTAAACAGTACAGGAACACTGCGATATGTGAAACCTTACGGGATAGTTTATTTGTGTTCGGAGCAGACGACCAATTGAAATTTCTATTTCTAAATGGATACATCCCCCTAAGTAGATCTCTCAAATGAGCTAAGAACCAGCTTTCTACAACAAATGGTTTAGTCTTAGAGACCATTGTATAAACGTGTCCAATGAAAGTTCCTCACCGTATAAGACAAAAATGAAACTCACGATTCCAGCGTAAGTCCAGATCTCCAATGTGACAAATTGGAAATTAATAAAAGTTGGTACACGTGTTGGCCAAATCCCACAAAGCTCATATACCAAATTTCAGTGGAAAATGTTGAAAGACGGCTGAGAAATTAAGCATAGAAATGGTGACTTTCACATGGGAGACTGAGGTCAAACTTTACTGTAAAGGCCTTACTGTACCGCCTTTACTAATCACGATTCCAGATCTGGTTCAGATCTCCGATATGACAAATCAGAAATTAATAAAAGTTGGTTATTCACCAAGTCAAATAAATTTATAAATACTAAATTTTAGTGGAAAATATTGATAGACGGCAGAGAAATTAAGCATCGAAATTTCGGCTTTAACATGGGAGACCGAAGACAAACCTTACTAATACTTTCCCTTTGTACTACTTTATTTTCTCACAATACTGCAGTGCTTTCTAGCTACATTTTCCCGTCATGCTACTATTGCGTCCACATGGCTACTGCTGTGGTGCCACACGATACACCTCCACTATACTGATATGCTTTTACATGATATTGCTAGATACGCTTTTCGACTAATTCCCCACAGTGCTATTATGCTTTCCAACAATATTAAGCGTAAAGATGGAAAGCATAGTAGCTCATCTCGAGGGGGCCATGGTCAGTATTAAATATCTAGGCGAGATAACAATTTCCCCAACAAGAAGAAGAATAACAACAACAAGAATATTGAAGTCATAATAAAATAGGCTCAAAAGGTCATAGGACTTGTTCATACCTACCTTTTTTTTAATTTTATGTTATAAAAGTTAAAAATCGGTTCATTGGTTCCATCTCCAGGTGAGGGTCCCAACAACAGGCACACAACAACACCCACACCAACAACAACAACATCAAATAGGCATTCTGTGAAGGCCAAACCGTTGGATTGTTGTCATTTCAACTTCAGCTTAGTTGATCACCTTAGTTGGCGCCGTCTGTCTTGCGGTTCCTTAATGAGGCTATTGCAGTGCGTACACTAAGCTAAAAAATAAAATAGATAAAGAAATAAAAGGAATGACTAAGCGAAAAAAGGGGATTCCGACGTCCAACCAATCCTGTCACCGACCCTGGTAAGGGCATATCACACTCTTTGCATTTATCTTATCAAAAATTATTGTGCTTCTATGTCCTTCTATGTCCTACTGCTATGTCCTTCATCTCGGTATTAACTTGGTATAAACAACACATCTTTTAATGTTTTCGAGAACACTGTATTTTTTAATCTGCCTTGTTATTTTTTCATAACTGTCACGGTAGGTTTTCCATATCTGGGCTCAAATTATCAACGCGGACTACTACTTATTTTATTGGGCTGCAGGAATTCTTTACAAGTAACAGAGAGAAGAGCGTCCATATAAGCCAGAAATGACGTCACAGGAAGTGGCAGCCATCTTGTTTCCGGTTTACAGTTTCAATATCCGGGTTCGACTTCCTGTTGGCAGTCATCTTGTTTCCTTGTTCAACTTCATGTTACCGCTGCCGAGTTACCCACGTCAACGATGCTTTGCATTTCAGTTTTTAACCTTAGGTTGTGTGTGTACCTGACAATCCGATGCCTTCAACGACGCTTTGCTGCTTACTAATATTTTTTTTTTACTTTTACAGCTGAAAATGATATCGAAATTTAACTGACATGAAGTATAATTTTACTTCGGAGAAGCCTTTGCATTTTTCAGCATTTTTCGAGTCTTTCAGCCAGGAGCCTTATAAATGCTGGGTGTATTCACGTTGTAACTCTCCCTTCATATTCTACCGTTTGTTATAACCCTTCGCTAGGATCGAACTCAGATCTGTAAGAAGCCATATATGTACAGCCGGGACCAAGACACCCAGTTGACTCCCCAGTGCTCGCTGCTACCCATGCACCTGTGTTGTATGCTTTCATCTTCCACCGTTTTTTATAAGGTCGAACCTTCAGCCAGGAGATTATAAATGTTGGAAGTATCCATGTTGTAACTCTCCCTAATAATCCACGGTTTGGTATAAGGTCGAGGCTTTCAGCCAGGAGCATATAAATGCTGGGAGTATGCATGTTGTAACTGTCCCTTCATGTTCCACCGTTTATCATAAGGTCGAGCTTTCAGCCAGGAGATTATAAATGTTGGGAGTGTCAGTGTTGTAACTCTCACTCATATTCCACGGTTTGGCATAAGATCGAGCCTTTCAGCCAGGAGATTATAAATGCTGGGAGTATCCATGTTGTAACTCTCCCTACATATTCCACCGTTTGTCATAAGGTCGAGCCTTTCAGCCAGGAGAAGATTATAAATGCTGGGAGCATCCATGTTGTACCTCTCCCTTCATATTCCACTGTTTGCAATAATGTCGAACCTTTCAGCCTGGAACGTATAAATGCTGGGAGTTGTAATAGATTAGAAGATATAGAAGGTGTCGGCCAGTAAGCTTAAAGCTTTACGAAGGCACAAGCGGCAGACGTTAAGTGGAAGGAACCACCGTCGTGTCAGTTGTTTTTTGCCACATAAAGTAGGAAACCGGAGTACCCGGATGAATCTCTAGTGCAACGGGTGGGAAACAACCGCAGAAAACCCGTACATACACGCCTCCCTTCGCTAGGATCGAACTCTGATCTTTAAGAAGCCTAAGATGTACAGCTGGGACCAAGACATATATCGAATCTGATGGCCCAGTGTTTGCAGCTACCCATGCACCTGTGTTGTATGCTTTTATGTTCAACCATTTGTCATAGCTTTGTTATAGCTTATTTGGTCGAGCTTATAAATGCTGGGAGTATCCATGTTGTAACTCGCCGTTCATATTCCACCATTTGTCATAAGGTCGAGCCTTTCAGCCAGGAGCTTATAAATGATGGGAGTATCCATGTTGTAACTCACCGTTCATATTCCACAGTTTGTCATAAGGTCGAGCCTTTCGGCCAGGAGCTTATAAATGCTGGGAACATCCATATTGTAACTCTTCCTTCATATCCAACCCAGTGGTGTAGCTACGTGAGGTGAGGCCGGTGGCAAATTAGCTCTTGGAGGCCCCCCCCCCCTCTTTAATATGGCCCATAAAAAACGAACGAGCTAAAAAATGTCTTAAGTGTTCCCTTTTTTCTAATTTTTTTTTGTTATAATGAAAATAGGGACCACTTTTTCTTATTCCAGTCAGGTGGTCCCTACTTTCACTTTTTTTTTGAAAGAAAGCTTGGAAATTTTTCAGCTCGTGCGTTTTTTATGGCCCACCATAGTTTTTTAATGATAGTGGATGGACGGGCTGGGAGGCTCGAAATTTATTTTTAAAATACAGTTTTATCAAGTTAAATAACGAGTGTACTACAAAAGATCCTTTTTAAATCTAAATGATTTTTTTCTTTCAGAGGGGGGGGGGGGCTGAGACTAAGGGCCGTTGGCCCTTGCTACCCTGTAGCTACGCCACTGATCCCACCATTTGTCACGAGGTCAACTTGAATTATTAGTTATAGGCCAGGTCACACAACATCGCCAGAATGTTAGTTCACCAAGGCAGCATTAGTACTTTCTTAAACTCAACTAACACCTCAGCGACCGATAACACCAAAAACGATATCAGGCATCAATAGTTTTGGAATACAGTCGGTTGATACTGATGAGCATTCTAGTGCACAGTATTTGGTTAAGTATTCTAAAAACATTTCATTTACGGCTTCCAGCTGCAAATTTTGGCTAGACGTCGTTCGTGTCATAAAATTTCAAACTCCACTGGGAGACATTTCCAGAAATGATCACGCATGACTGATGATGTCATCAAAATGGGGACCGGGCTCTGTAACCCAAATCGCAATATCTCTGGGCATAAATCACCAATTTTGATACGCGACCTTCTGTTGGAAAAGTAATTTAATTTTCTAAAAAAGAAATTAGAAGAATTTAAATAGCTCAAGACTTTGTATGTGATTTGCAGGAAATCGTAATTAACAGCGATTTATTGACAGTTTTCAATAATACAGCTAAACCGCTAAAATTCATATGTAAGGTATAGGATATTCACATTTTTAAATGCGGCAGTTCCAGTTAAATTAGTTTGCCACACGTGGGTTTTCGTATGCCCATGTTTTTTTCTGTCACACCATTATTCATTAGATAACGAGTAGTGACGTACACAAGCACCCAGAAGGTTGCATGTATGTCCATATTTAACTTGGTGACACCTCTACCACGTTTTCTTGTGCACGCAGGTAACTCGTTCCTGACAGCAAGGGCTTTCATTGTCTGAATCAGAGTTTGAATGCTGGAGTTACAGAAAAGTCAAATTTTGAAAAACAAGACGATCTGTGAGGAATAGAGGCGATGTTGATGAGATTAGAGTGACTGATGAGATTAGAGTGAAGCGTGATACTTCTTCCGCCGAGAGGGGCTTTGGGTCAGGAAAATGATTCATTAAAAGTTTATCACTTTGAGTGGTTTCCAGGTCGAATTTGGTTGAAGATCTTGAAGTAAGAGCCAAAAGGTGTGGTCGGTTAATTTTAAAATGGTTGAGAAGTGAACGTTGTGAAAAGTTATGTTTTCTTCTTCTCTTGTTTTTTTGAGGAGAACGCAGATCCTGTTCTTCAACGACTAGGGGGTTCCATGAAATGAAAGTTTATTTAATAATTGCGAGTGCTGAAATTGAAGACATCGCCTTTGGCACGAGATTGGCTATTGGAGCACGGTAAGAGACCGGTGCTTGCATTTGAACACTGTTTCATGCTTTGGGGACTGGCAGGAAAGAGTCTAGGTCATCAAATTGCCAGATTGATTGTGACAAAACTTGTTAGCTGGGAGGCTGGAGGTTGCCTTAAACCACTCTTGAGTCAAGAAAAAGTTGAGTAACCACTCTTGAGTTTGCTTGGCGTGATATTGTAGGGAGAATGGAACATGACGAAGATGAGGGTGTGGCTGCTAAGGAGATTGGATCCAATGGGATTTCAGTGGTTCCCTGGGTGACTTTGTTCGAAGTGAGCAACAGGTTGGGGTCAGTCGGGGAAAAATGACGAGGGTCACGACGTTTACATTGTGGCAGATGTTTGTTCCTTGATAGCCTTGGAGAGTGTCTGTATGCTGGCTTTTTGGTTGCTGACAGCAAGCAGTGCTGGAGCCGCCATAGGCATTGAGCACTGTTTGATTCTGGCAAAATTAGCTTGAGTTTGGAGTTTGCAAGACGTAGTTTCAGGCATTAGGAGGTTCTGGTCGCCTTATGTTCCTCGTTATCCATTGTGACGTTAAAGTTTGCTATGCAAATGCTTTTTGCTTGTTCATATATGTTGCACAAGGGTTTATGGAACGGTTTCACGTTTTTCTTTAGTTGACGGTTTTTGGATTTAGATAAGTGACGGTCTTTACCGATCTTCTTTCGTACTATCTTGGGTTAATCCAATTTTGGAAGAATCCATAAGATCGTTTTTCTTTCAGGTGGTTTCGGACTGGGTGGTGCCCGATCCTCGGATTGGGAAGGATACAGATTTGCAGAGGTTGAAGAAGAACTAACTTGTGGGAGAGTGACAGTAGTTGGTTCCTGGCAAGGTGATGGATCAGTATTCTTTTGTGTCGGTTCGGGAGCACCCTCGTCGTTTGTAACGGACTTGGGTTCGATGTTGGCGACTTCAGCAATGGCGGTAAGTAGTGGTAGCACTGGAGCAGTGATGGATTGGATGACTCCTGGTGATTAGGATGGTGTGGAAGACACGGATGATGATGAGATGATTGGGCCGATGAAGATGTAGCAAACCTTGGTGATGAAAGAATACCTTGTGTTGCGCATGAGGTTGGTGGAAGTTTCCTGGCACGTTCTACACGCATTTTTCTTTTTGCTGTTTGCAGGGGATTGGATTTTCGTTGCATTTCAGCAATCACTTTCCAACGAGTTGGACTTATTGACTTGCACATAGAACGAGGTTTGTAGAAATAGTCACAAGTACTGTAGCATTGATACGCCTGATGTGGATCTTTCCTCTTGTGCTTGGTGATCATCCCAGGGCAGTACACTTCTTTAATTTGTCGACTTGAACAGTGGATTGGTCACCTGAAATTGTGATGGTGTTCGATGGTAAAATCTAACTTTGCAGGCGGCCTCCATGGTGTCTTTGCCATGGTGGAGACAAAAAGTTTCAACATCGAGAAAATGGCAACAATACGACAGTAGAGATATCCCGCTGTTAGTGTCGCAAGGCACTATAGGAGGAGTGAGTTGTGTGCAGGTTCTTGAGTAGTACCTAGATTCAGTTGAGTCAGTGTCACTAGCCACGAAAGGGCTCAAACAGTGCCAGTGTGTTGGAGGCGAAGACGGGTGGGAGGCCTCCGCCCTGACATCAGCTTGGTTGGATAGTCCCCCGCAAACAAACCATACCGAAAGAAGTTGTAGCTTGTTCATGTGCCAGGATGCAATGTGAATGTTGGAAAACGGTGCGAGCGCGAAAGTGAGTGACCATGGATAAAGTGTGTCGGGCCATCTCCAGGAGTCTTCTTTGGCTCGACAGTGACGTGGAGGAAATTATTGAAAGCAGTGGTGTCGAATGAATATATAAAGTTCCATGTGAGGCTGGAGAACACGTGATTCAATCCCCTTCTGTCTGAACAGTGTGGAAAATATCAGGATGAAAGGCGAGTGCAGAGGTATCTTCAATGGATGTGGCCGAATGGGAGAGTGATGCAATGGACGGAAAATGGTCGACCTCTTCACGGGGTTCCTAGGCAGAATTGCAGGTTGCTGTGTGACACCGTGCTGCCCACCTTGGTCACTTGGGAGATTTATGGATTAATCTGGTCGATGCGGTGGTGTCAGTGTGCGTCATGTCATCTTCGGGCTCCGTTGAGGGTGGGAGGGGAAGGCGAAAGGGTCAAACACCGGTGATCAGTGATGGGTGAGGAAGGTGAGTCAAAATACCAACAGTCAACGAAGCGAGCGGGCAAAATGAGAGTATTATGCTTGAACGAAAGAGAAGGATTGTTGGCCGAGAAGAGATCACGGAAGGGAGAATCATGGTGACTGAGGGTCAGGAGTGTTGCTCTTCGTTTATATCAACTCAAGTCAGGTTGTGGACAGTTGCCGAGGTTCACCAATGCCAAGGGACTTGATGACGGAGAGACAAAAGTCTGCCGGCTGCCAAACGATATTGAAGCCGCAGGGCTTCGAGTCGGTGCTACGGCACCCAGTGGTGAAAGTGAAGAGCAGATTCTGGTAAGAACGAAAGAGCCGAAAAACGGTCCTGAGAATGAGGCGGGCGGTTCTTTGGACGTGAATGTGTCTCATCTGCATCGTCGACTGACGAAACCAAGAGAGGGTGGAATGAAAAGTACGTCGATGGTTGCCGAAGCCTCGTGAAAACCGGCCTGGTTTAGAAGGTTTGACAGCAAAATGTGTGGGCTTAATGAGGGGCTGCCATAGATCCAATTGGGATACCCAAGAAGAAACGCAGAAAATAGTGATGCATGTGAAGACATGGATGCAGGCAGGATCGTGGAAGTGGACAAAATGAGATGGCTGCTCAAAGCCTTTGTGGACGATGGGAGCGGCAGAAAAATCTACCAAAGGCGATGGGCAGAATGCAAGATTGAGCAACGAAGGTGGAACAAGAATGGAGCAACTATTACGTATCATGAGCTGGGAAAACGAAAGACATAAGGAATGTGGAGACGTCGGAGGCGGAGAAGATCTATGTGGGGTGCCGAGAGAGATCACTGGGAGCCGGGCTTGAAGATAAAACTTTGTTGAGCATGAGTCGGGGTCCAGACGAAAGAGACGACAATGAATCAACGATAGTGTGGAGAACGTCTTCTTGGGCCGACCAGTGAAGAAATGATTCGGAAAGTTACGATGAGGCGGATTCCGAGAATGATCATCCAGGAAGAGAGGCTGTGGCAGCTACTGGAGATCAAACAAAATGAGCATCGGCAGCGGCGTGATGGGGAGGGTCCCAGGGCATCAGAAAAACCAAACAGACGAAAGGAGGAGGCAGCGGGATGAAAGTTGACATCGTGGAACGAAAGACGGGAGAAGACAGAGTAGGCCTAACACCATGGAATGTTAGAGGAAAAAATATGGCTATCGACCGTGCTTTGGTATTTTCATACGAGTGTGCTCATGCATGCGCACTTGAGTTACGCAGCTGGAGGATCTGAACAACTAAAAAAAAACCTCTAGGAAAAGACAGCATTCTGGAAAAGAATGCAAAAATTGACAGGTAATGATATTTCCTAACGGCATGTAAAAATATGCTATTAAACGGCTAACTGGGCGCTGCCAAAAATAAAGTGCTCCCCGTAGAAAGTATTGCTGTAACTCCAGTCAAGCTAATCCCACGACTATCAGATCAAAGGTTAAATGAAAAACTCGACCATGGTTACCAGTTTTTTTATTTAATGTCAGAGTTGATAGTCAGTGGAATTAGCTTGGCGAGGGCAATATCACTACTTTTCGGTCAGTACGTGGGTTAGGCTTGGTACATCATGTAAAAAGCTTGTCGGCAGCTATTTTTGGCTGACATATAACTGCTTTTAATTAGCTGAAACACTGGCAGGTTCTTTCACCGTTGTGGGTTTTGCTTCTGACAATACCGACAGATGGGTTAGCGGTTGAATATAGCCTTACGACCTGGCCATCTACATAGAACCACAAGCCAAATGTTAGGTTATTTCTTATAACTGATGCAGAGCAGTTGAACAACACACACAAAAAACAAAAATAAGTAGCGTTTAGTGTAAGGTTTGACCTCAACGTCCCTTGTTAAAGACGAAATTTCGATGCTTAATTTCTCCGCTGTCTTTCAATATTTTCCACTCATACTTAGTATATAAGCTTTGTTGGACTTGGTGAACATGCGTACAAACTTTTATTAGTTTCAGATTTGACACATCGGAATCTGGACTTGAGCTGGAATTGTAATTTTCATTTTTGGCTTGTTGGACTTCTTATTGGCACGACACGTTACAGCTACGCTCTCACCAGATCAAACTATTTTGTTACATGTGCTACAAACACATGCTAGCCGAACCCTTATCAATTTTGTTATATTTGCTATTCCCTACAGTAATTTATTAAATGCAATCACCAATTCAAACAACTGCTCAGGGTATTCTTTTATGCACTGAAGCCAGCATTTGCACTAATTTGTTTTGGTCATAGCTTGAGCTACTGTTGACCGATTTACACAAGAATCACTAAGAATTGACTGCCTTTACATATCTTAAATTGGAACCAATGCTCTATTCCTAAAGGAGCCGGAAGTGGAAAATTTAAGTAAGGGGGCAGGGTGTTGGCACCCCTTGATTAACCCAAAAGCAATTCGATGGTGTTAGGCATCAAGGAACTAACCCACACTTTTCTCACTTTCTAGTTTTAAACGTAAAAGTGGTTTTTACTATCCTAAAATACTCACCTCACTTTTAGCTTTTACTCTAAGCCTAGCTCTTTCTTTGCCCATGAATAAGACTTCCCTGCCGTCCCTAGCCTGCCCTCGGGCAACGAGCGCCAGCGCTCCCAGTGCCACGTCACTTTTTTCGCTCCCACCTGACTTACGCGGGATCAGAGGGTGGGTTTTCGTTGCGGTGAGTATTTTAGTATAGTAAAAACCACTTTTACGTTTAAAACTGTAGTATTTACATCTTCCAAAAATACTCGCCTCACTTTTTAGCTGACTTTGTCCAAAAGGCGGTGGGTCAACCTAGCCCCACCTATTCCCTAGCCTTAAAACTACAAACTCTTACCTTCTAAACTTGGTCGGTTGGCTTCTCTTGAGTGGAGGTCCCCGCCAATACTAGAGGGCCCAAACGTGTGAGGCTAGAAGTGTCACCCACCTCCCTGAAATAGTGGTTGATGAACACCGATTTGTGCCTTCACGTGCAAGAAGACGTGAAGTCCTTAATCAGAATTCCGGTTGCGAATGCCCCAGAAGCCGAGAGTGCTCTGACATCTTTCAGGATGTCGACACATTCCTCGGATGCTCCTCGGGGTGAGGGGTGTTGCCATGGGGCTTTGTCGCTTGCCGCATTGACTGCTAGAAACAGTGAACACTGTTGCATTCCTTCGTCCTATCCAGGTAGTATCCAAGTGCCACAATTGGGCACTGAGTCCGCTCGATCTCCTCTCTCTTCAGGATGTTATTCAGTGTTCAGTGCTCGAATTTGAATGGGTTTGGTCCATTCCTCAGATCTTTGGGTTTTACCCTGAATTCCGGTGAATAGGTGAGGGACACTTGTGTCCAACCCTTTGTCACCTGTAGACACCTCCTGTTGCAGGATAACGCTGCTATTTCGTTCTGTCTTCCCGCAGTTGCCATGGCCAAATAGGAACACAGTGTTTTGGGTGAGCATCAGCATTGGTGCCTGCACCAATGGTTCATAGCGTGCTCTTAAGAGATGATGCAGGACAATGGGTAGGTTCCATGCCGGGGGCAGTTTCTTCACCCTCGGTCTGAGTGTGTTAAAAGAGTTCATAATTCGTGATACAATCTGGTTTGATACGATGTCTTCTCTACCGTTGATTGACAAGACCGAGTTGATGGCTGACCTATTATAGCCTTTCATGGCTGCCCCCAACAGTTTGCTGTCAAAGAGTTCCACTAGGAACTGTTTAAGATCCGTCACGTCAGGGTTGCATGGATGAATGTTGTTTTTCGTGCACCACGTGTGCCATCTCTTCCAGTATGACTCATACAATTCTCTTGTAGATTCAGGTTGACACAGAAGTAATTTGTCAACGACTACTGCTTTGAACCCTGAAGCCATGAGCTTCTTTCTCACAGCAGTCAGCTGCGAAGTCGGAGTCTTTCGGGGAAAGGGTGAAGAGATCTGCCTTGGTGTTGGAAAAACAGATTTTTCTGTCCCGGTAGTGGAACTGGTCCTTCTTTCCGGAGTTGCAGTAGGTCCACGAACCAACTTGCTGCCGTCCAGTACGGGGCGATCAGTATGGATCTTCCTGTTGACCCCTTTATCTTTGTTAGCACTTTTTTTTTAGTAGGATGAAGGGTGGGAAGAGGTACACTGACATTTCGTTTCAGTCCATGGTTAGGGCGTCTGTTCCCCACACTCTCTAGTCTGGGAACGGTGAAACGAACTGTGGGAGGCGTGTCTTGTGGAAGGTGGCAAACAGATAGACTGTTGGTTCCCCCGCAGGCTGAATAGGGCTTCGCACGTCGCCATCTCCAAGGTCCATTCTGCTGGGGGATGTCGAGTTTTGTCTCGACAGCTGATGCGCGAGGACATTGTTCTTCCCTGCAATGTGACTCGGGATGAGTGAGATGTTGAACCTCATGCATGTCGAGAAGATTTCGGAGACTTCTTTGTGGAGAGATGTTGATTTGGTCCCCCTCCCCTTTTGATGTAAGCCACTGCTGCTGTATTGTCTGACATCACGTGGATGGTCTCGCCCTGGATGAACGGTCCCCAGTTGTTCAGAGCGTTGAGGACTGCTCGCAGCTACAAGTTGTTGATGTGGAGTGCAGCTTCCTTGGATGACCAGATCCCTGATAGTTGCCATTCTCCCATGTGGGCTCCTCAGCCCGAAATTGAGGTGTCCGTAAAGTGTTCTTTCGGGTTTTTCTGGGTGCACTGGAACCCCCGTTAGTAGGTTCTGGGGCTTGCTCCATCACTCCACCGCTTCCCTTGGGAGGATGTCGAGGGGAATGATGTCCTTCCAAGAAATCCTCTTTTTCCAGGCCGTCTTCCTGAACCAATGCAGTTCTCTGGCTCTCCATGTCCCCCATGGAACCAGGTCTGCCATGGAGTTTATTAGGCTGATACTTGCTGTAGTCTGCTCGACCCTCAGGATCTCCTGAACCGCTACGTTGTCGATCCTCTCGTCTGACGGTCTGATCTTGAAGGAGTTGGACTCAAACTTCGCTCCCGAGAATGTGAATGACTGTGCTGGTTCCAGTCTTGATTTCTCGGTGTTTATTTGAAACCCTAAGCTGTGTACTAGGTCGGATGTCATCTCCATCTGCTTTGTCAGCTCCTCTTCCTTCTTGTTCCGTAGGAGCCAGTTGTTGAGGTACCTGTGTACCCTTACCCTTTGTTGTGGAGTTTCTCCAGTACTGGTTTCAGTACCAACGTAAACACGTGTGGTGCCATGATTAGTCCAAAGGGCAGAGCGACAAACTGGAACGTGCTCCCATAGGCGGCTGTTTTGAAGAACTTGAAGCACTTCGGATGGAGTGTGATGTGTAGATACGTGTCTTTGAGATGTATGGATTCTCAAAACTTGTATCTCTGCATGGCCTCCCTGATGATTGAAGCATTTCCATCTTGAAATGTTGGTTTAAAATGAAGGTGTTCCAGGTGTCAGAGGTTGAAGATCAGTCTTCTGTCCCTCCTCAACCCTTTCGCAATCACCCTTGTGGGGCTGAAAAATCCTTCCTCTTCTGGTGGAACTTCTTGAATTGCTCCCTTGATCAGGAGTGTCTCTAGTTTTGCTTCCTTAATTTCGTTTTTCCGTTGGAGCATCTTCAATGAGGCCCTTTTTGCCAGACTTGGGAGTGAACGGAAGGGTGGCATGTACCCGTTCTTTACAATGGATATTACGTAGGAATCTTCCGTAAGAGACTGCCACGTGGTGAGGTGGTGAAGTGGGGCAGGCTTTAACCAGTGAGCGTCACTGGTTTTTTCCTCTTCCTCTTCTAGCTTTTCTCCGTTGGGAAAATGGTTGGTTCCTAGGAAAGTTCCCTTGGACCCTTTGGCCCTTGCCATCTTTCCGTTTGGGCCCCAGTTGATTGCCACCCCCCTCTTCTTTGTTGGGGTCCCGAAGAGTAGTGGGGTTCCAGAAAGGGCTTTTGGTTGAAACCTCGTCCTTGGGCGTTGTTTCTTGGCTTCCGTTTCCTTTTTTGGTTTTGTCTTATCCGTAACTCGGGAGCGATTGTTAATAGTTCCCCATTAAACAGCTTGTCTGTTTTGTGAAAGTGGCGTAGCCTGAGTCTTCCCTGTGTCTCCTTAGGAATGGCAGGGGCTTCTATTGAGGAACGCATCTCTGCGGTGGAGGACTGAACTCGCTGTTGATCGAACAACGCCCCAGTCGATTGTCACTTTCTGGAATTTGACTGCCTATTTGAGTAGGTCCACGCAATCGACCAAAATTTAGGGGTCTTGGTTGTCCGTCGTGGTCCAGATGACGGACTGTAATGCAGCGAGTGATGCCGATGCCATGATTTCGGCGTGGGATGCCGCTCTCACGCCGATCCTGAGAAGTCTCTCCTCCGCTTCATATTGTCTTACGGGAATGTTGATCATAGGCAGTTTCGTTAGACATGAATCATAGTCCATCGTCACTGTTTCCGTCAAGTATTCAGCCTCCTTGTAGGTTGCATAATCCCGTGGCTTTGGTGGTGCCTTATGGTGTGGGCCGAAGCCTGTGCCAAAAAAAAAGTCCAAGTTGCTGGCGTCGTGATGTAGTAGATCTTTACCTGTCACAATAGGGCGTCCTTCTCCCTTAACTGGCCTCCTGTGTCGAGGAGTGACCTGTACAGCATGGCCGACTGTGGAAGGAGCACATAGTCTTGTGTGACGTCCTCAACCCTGGAAAACGAAGCTCGTGGTGCTTCTTTTGGGTTTCCGGGTGACTTATCTGGTTGGTCCCTGAAGAATGATGATGGTAGATAATAACGTGCCTTGCTCACTCTTAATTCGAACATTTTACGTTTCGAAACTTCCGGCCGTTTCATCCCGTCTTCCTGAAGACGATGTTGAATCTCGGCTTTCTGACCTTCTTCACCGTTTAGGTGAAGTTCTCTGATCTTTCTTCCTTCTTTTAGCTTCAATGTGGCTTGGGTTCAATGAGCGTCCCCTCTTGGAGCTTGACCTATGTCTAGATGTTGACATTTGTCGATCGTCAGCAGATCGCTGTCGATGGTGTGACGAATATCTGTCGTACCGAAAGTCCGATGACTGACGACTTAGTTGTTTCTCTTGATCTATGTTCTTGCGTCTTTGTCGCCTCCCATGACTGAGTCGCCGTGTGGGAAACGTTCGTGGGCTCATTAGTAATCAATTTTCCGACTGATGAATGCCTTCTACTATCGTTCGTTGCTTATTGATGGCAGGCACTAACTGATTGTGACTGCGACTGAATTTTGTCCCGCTGCTTCTCCTGCGACTGCATAAACCCCGCAATAGCAACTGTGCCAGTCGGCTCAGTGTTCCTTCTTTTGCTGCACTGCAATGTGTTTGAAGACTGGAGCGTTTAGCTGATCTTCATTATCATTAAGATACTGTTGGCCCAATTGTTCCTAGAATGGATGTTGTTCCACGGCCGTTTCCTCCAGGAAATTACCGTAGTCATCGAAGGGTCAATGGGCTCCTCCTGTCCCTCAGCCCGACTGAGTCGCCCGTTCAGCGATGTAGTCGTCTGGGGGCGCCACCCTTACAGGGCCAGTCCCTCTCCAGTGGTGCTAATCGATTTTCAAACTTCCCAAGAAGCTGGCAGATTTTCCTCCGTGTTCGAGATACGTTGATTTATGCCATCAAACATCGCTCTCATGTTAGCTTGCAATGGCATCCAACGTTGTCTTCGATCGTGGTCGTGATTGTGATTTTGATCGAAGTCGTTACCAGCGTGGCTCCGGTTCATTACTTCCGATGGCAGAGTGTCGTCTTTTGAAAGCCCTTCTTTCAGTATACTGCCATTCAGAGAACTGGAGAACTGGAGGACTGCTTCAGCCCTTTTTCTTTCCGCTTCACGCTGTAACTCGTGTTGATCGGAATGATGCCAAGTACGACGAAAGCCTTTCCTGGTATCCTCGTCGTATTCCAAGCAGATTACACAACAAACGTCGTCAAAGTTGCATTCGCTGCATCTTCTGCAAATGTTGTGCTGATCTCTAGGTGTAAGCCTGTGCCTACACGAACCGTAAAAGGATTTTACCGGCCATCATGTCTGCAGTAGTCGAGACAAAGAAAAAACCGTGCGCACACAACGGGAGCGACTTCTCCCTGCGCTGCGCACGAAAAAAGTGACGGTGCAGTCCGGTTGCACTGGGAGCGCTGGCACTCGTTGCCGGAGGACTGGTAGGGGACGGCAGAGAAGTCTTATTCATGGGTAAAGAAAGAGCTAGTCTCAGAGTAAAAGCTAAAAGTGAGACAAGTATTTTTGGAAGATGTAAAAACTAGTTTCTGTAATAAATTCCCAGTAATCTGTACGTTATTTATAAAACCTTGTATCGTTCGGAAGAAATCTACGCCCCGAAACCAAAAATTTTAAATATATTGACTTCAAGGATGAAGGAGACTAGAATTTCTTCAAGGTGATTTTGATGTTTCAGTTCTGACCGCGGCAAGAAAGAGATCAAAGTATTAAGGCTTTTATGTTGCTTCCTACGCGATTTTCTACATGTTTTTTTTTTAAGCAAGAGCCAACTTCTTGGGCACCCCTGCCGGCAGTGCGCACAACCCAAATGTAACAACCCTTTTTGTGTTTCTACACCTACGATTTACAGAATACTGTGTATCGTAGGGAGTGGTAAAGTTTTTTGTAGATCGAACGTCAGAATTTCTACGCACTCACATTCTGCAGCAATTTTCATATTATTTTTGAGTAGTTTCTGTGCTACTTCTGCTTTATACCTTCAGTTTTTCATTGGCTAAGATTGCAGAAGAAAGCTCAACAGTTTGACCACCACAATCATTACATGTGTGCTTTTATTTTAATGTCTTGAATTTTAAATTGAATTCCAAATGAAAAGACTTTAGTGGTGGAAAGAAGTTTTAGTTTTCCTCTTTATACAGAAATATATCGATATTGTTGACTATAGCCTTTTTATGGTTTTAGGATTAAATTGAGCCTTGGCAGCAAGGCTGTAGGCCTTGTCCGGAAACGGCAGTGAGAAAGCTATGAGACTGAATCAAGTTAG
>JAHWFP010220937.1:5262-17591 GCA_023313725.1 Lithobius niger
CCCCCCCCCCCAAGCTTTGTAGTTTCATCCGCTACTCTCTCTCTCTAAAAACCATCCCAACAACATCTTTTTCGTTTTCCTCCTCATCCTTTTTCTTTCCCACTTTTGGCTCCTAAAAATGGCTCCCACACCCACTCATCCGGTTTTTGTCTTTTTTTATTTCTTATATTTTCCCCCTTTTTCGATTCAGTCTTTCCCTGACGGATGGGGGATAATTAATGCCGCTTTATTCAGAGCAAATAACGTTGGGGGCCGGGAACATGGCAGGCCCACATTGGATCTGACAAGACTGATTTGAGACGCCATTTTTGCCCGAATATCACGCCAAATCAAATTACTCTTGACACGGCAGCATAATTTATGAGACGTGATGGATATTTAATAAAAACTGCGCGATTCCAAACAGCGGTTTGGGTGAGGGGGGGGGGAGATGTTTTTTTTCCTCCCTTCCTTCCTTTCTCTTTCTTGCTTTTTGAATATTCCGAAATGTATGTCCCTTCGTTTTGCAAAAGTACTGATGAAGAAGAAATCGAGTCAAACGGGATTTGGGGGGCAGGGGGGGATGTGGTGGTGAGGGGGGGGGGTTGGTGGTGGTGGTGACAGGACTGACACCTGGTGTTTAGCGCTTGAACTGATGAAAAGATTGTTGGGTAGCGATAACGTTAGATGGAGGCGTTTTGCTCTTACGTTCGTTTTGTCGATCTCTCCTGCTCGGTTTCCGGGTTTAAAATATGGGTTTCGTTTGTCTGGAGCTGGGGAAAGTCGTTTCTCCTTTTTCGCTGGCCCGGAATTTGCTCGTTCGAATTAGTCGTTGTTTCCACGTCATTTGATTTTATAACGCTTGCAACCGTGTAGTTTGGAGGAAATTTGTTTAATTTTTATTCGTTTTTTATAATTTTTTTGTTTAATTTTTACAGCTCGTAAAAGAAAAAAATTGACTACAATTAGTAATGTTTTCAAATTAAAAAAATTGGCTAACTTGACGAAAAGTGCAGGAAACACACAGTCGTAAAAGTGGTTTTATCTTTGTGTCTGAAGGGGAGGGGGGGGGGGGGAGGCGAAGGGGTAAGGGTGTAGTTAAAAAGTTACGGATTAGCAGCCTGGCTGGCATGGAAGCGAGTGTCATGAAAAAGTCTGTTACAAAAATTTTGGAAAATCAGAGGTTGTATGTAAGAAAAATAACGAAAAGTGTAATTAAGAGGACACCTACCCTAACATAAGGTGTAACTTTTGGAAATTTTTTTCTGTTAGTGTAATTGCCCCAGAGTCATAATTTTTGTTTGTTCTTTAAAGTGTGTTAATATACGAGTCTAGAGAGTATTTTAGATTTGATTTAGTCAGTTTTTGTAATAGTACCGTACCGGTACATTTTTGGTAAATTTTATTACACTTTTATATACTGCCTTCTTTGATAATGTCGGCAAAAATTGGTGCACATAAAAGAGATTGGGCTCTAAATCATCTGCACACATAGCACTATCATGTGAACTAAGATAATTTCGCTACTACAATTTTCTGTATTTTATAATGGAATCACAATAGGCATATAGCGTAAACGTATAGAGCCCAAATTTTGGGATTTTTTTTTAAACTGCACCGGAAGTGTGTAGAAGTATGCTTTTAGTCCACTGTATAGTTACCACACCTGGGAACTTCTGTAAAAAATGTCAAGCCATTATCTCAATTCTAAGTAAAGTTATAAAGTTTTTAGTGATTGACTGCCTCCGATAGTCGCGATCCAAGAAAATCAAGTTTGAACGTAAAACTTATAATCTTACGCAATGCTACCTAAACCAGAAAAAAAATGTTTTTAGTCTTGGTTAAAAAAAAAAAAGTTCTGATGTACCATGTTACTGCACCAGAATACCCTAGGGAAAAACAATTTTGGGAGGGGGACGGAATATTTTTAGGGTAGGCGCCCCCCTTAACAAAGAAACACGATGGAGCCAACGCTGTGGCCAGCTAAGATTGACAAGTGAGCAGATATTGACTAATAATTCACTTACCATCATTGGTATGGCAAAGGAACTATACTACTCTGCTAATTGAACAGTACCAAGATGGCTGAATATTTTGCCAGTCCACCATCTCTATGTCTGCAGAAGTTAAAGTCAAGTCACTGATTACCACACTAGGAACGAATCCTGTTTACACGTTGTTTAACCTAAAGTTGATAAGGAAAGACTCCAAAAATGTAGTTACTTTCTGGGTAGTAAGTTTTATAATTCCTTGCCCACAGAAATGAAACATTTGAACGAGATGTCATCATAGGTTATTAAAAAGTGGGCGGAATTGTGCTTTTTTTTTCTGTGGTTAAGTGACGTTCGGTGGACAAAGAGCATGCAACGGTCAGCTGGCTTGCAGGTATTTGTGAAAACATTTTTTCTCTAGCTGCTGTACAGCAAAGCCAACTCACAGGCGGAGTTTGTTGAAAACTTAGGCAGAGAAGAGTATATTACTAGGTTCTAATAAGACTGTAAGGAAGACTATAGAAAATCGCATATTTAAAGTATGGTAACGTCTATTTACGAGCCTGAACTAGATTAAAAAATGTGCCGTGGGTTCCGAGAAGTTTTCGGGTACGATTTTAAACTCTTATTACAACTCATGGCCTACAAGCGATAGAATTACAAACTAGAAAAATAAAAAAATTAAAAAAAGTACAAAAAGAGTTTAAACAACATCACGGGTGAAAATTATATTTCTTCAGCAAGACGTGGTGGTTTCTTGCTGACTTGTGACGAAACGCGCCAGCCAAACAGGTGTTTTATCTTTTCAACCCCCCCTCCCCCTCCCCGGCTTCGATTAATTCGGTGTAATGAACAGGTGAAGAGGGTTTAACGTAATTTCGTCGAATAGGATACCCCCCGAAAATAATATAGAATTGAGAACTTGAAAAAATAGCGGCATTTAAAAATGCCTTCTGTGGACTGAAGAATTCGTTCGAGGCGTAAGCCGACCTGTTTTTTAACAAATGTAAGAACAAACTTCAAATTACCAGAAGCATTGTTAAAAATATTCTTTAAAATCGGCCCGAAATCAACTTATGCGGAAAAGCATCGTTTTAAAGCTGCCCAAAATCAACTTATCAGAAGCATTGGTTAAAAGTGGCCTAAGTCAACTTATATGACGAAGTATTGTTACTAATCGTCAGATACGGGGTTTATCATGGATAGAATCCACTGTGTTCCGCCTCTACACACGACTTGGCTCTTTGAAAACCTATTCGGTATGCATTCACTCATTACCAAATCCTCGCTGTACCTCCGGAGGCGATTAAGGGGAGGTCCGTGCATTTCTTATTTGTCTGCTCCATTTTGATCGAGAGCATACTGTTCTACTGCGAAGAGTGCGTAGCGCAGAGGGTGTAAATCATGATTTCTTGATTTCAGTACCAGGCCACCCGGCTTCGATCGGGCGGTCATCATCTTTGTTAAATCTACTGGCCGCCTCCACTAATCTTTCCTTTTTTCCTCTATTCTTTCGGTTGTTCCAAATCGTGATTGTCCCGGCATGCTATGCGCGGCGTGTTGGTGTGTTCCTGGGGCCGATGAACACGTACAAGCTAGCCCATGTGAGCATCTTATATAAGATCTTGTAAGCTCTTGTAAGATCTTGGTACAAGATCCTGTAGGATCCTGCCAGATCCTGCAAGATACTGCAGGATCTTGCACAAAGTAAGATCCTATAGAATTCTGTAGGATCCTGCAGGTTCTTTCCTATAGGATCCTACAAGATCTTGCATAAGATTAGGTGCAAGATCCTTAGGATCTTGGTACAAGATCCTGCAGGGTCTTGCAGGATCTTAGCAGGATTCTACAGGATCTTGTACCAAGATCTTACAGGACCTTACAGGATCTTGTAAGTTTTGCTCTTCCTGTAAGAACTTAAAGAATCTTAAAATAACTTAAAGGATCTTACATAGGATGCTCGCATGGGAGGGCCCTAGTAATTTCCAATTATCCAATCTAAATCAATCAAGCCAATCAGGCGCCTTGTAAACAATGAAAAAGACGAAAGCGTGGTTTGTAGAATTATGAATGATTGGATTTCCGCAGCGTGTGCAGTTAATAATTCGGCTGCTTGGTCACCTTCTGTATCAACGCAGTGGACACGATCTGCAGCAACTTTTAACAGGGAACATCGGCTTGAGTTCCAACCCAACAAAGTTTTGGACGCAACCTTGGCAAATATTTCAGCAAGTTTTGTCTAATTTTTGAATCTATAGAAACGATCATTGTTGGTGGGCTGCAAAACTACCAGTTTTTTTCTTTTGGCCTTTCTTCACATTTTTTACCCCCCTTCCTTCCCGCGTCTTCTTTTCTTCTCTCACGCGCTCGTCCCATCACACTTCCACGTGCGAAGACGAGCATCTCGTAAATAAAGCCCTCCCCCTCCCCCTCACCTCCCCCCCCCCCTCTTTCGCATCCCCTTAGACCGATCCTCTCTCTCGTAGGAGCCGTTTCTTATCTTCTGTATGCAAATGACTTGACTTTTTAATGTTCCCCTGGCGAAATGGAGGTTATCTGGCGAGCTGCACTTGACGAAGGAAGCTGCCGAAATTGGGGCTAATGACGCGAGTGGGGTTGGGGGGGGGGGGGGGGAAGGGGGGTGGTATACTGGAATTAGGGACTGGTAAGGACGAGAGAAAAAGAAAGGCTTCTATATTCGAGAAAAGGGACGAAGGCCGCAAATGCCACTGTTTCCAACTGGTCTAATTATTTCATTCATTTTTCTCCTCTTTTTTTTTTCCAGTAATTTTTATTCGGAGGCAAGGGCTCGAGATGATCAATTAGTTTTTTTTCCCTTCTCTCCTCTCATCTTGAAGGTTATTACAATTTTCATCTTTTTTTTTTGTAGGTTTTGTTCATTTTGCTCATTTTTTTCGTTCTCTCGTTGAGTTCTGGCTTGAGTCTCTCCTAATATTAAAGGGAGGCTCGTACTCACGTCTCCCCTTCCTCCCTCCATCATCTTTCCTCCCCCCTCCCCAACCCCCAACTTTTCTTTATCCCCACTGCCTTGATGAAGCCCTCCTATGCATATACGAGAAGTGAGGATTGTGAGACTGAAAACTGGTTGGTTGTGAGGGGTTTGGCTTGGCAAGCCTCTCTCTCCGTCGTCCGTTGTCGACCGTATGCCGTAATTTCTCTCGTCGTAACCGGCATATGTTTTGCATAATTTGCCCGAAAATGGCGTCATTTGAAAGGGAAAATGACAAGGAGCTGCGTCACTCATTAACAGCTTATGTACCGAGATGTTGAATTATTACAGCTTGGCTTTGGCGTAGGTTTACGGGCCTTCGTGCCGTCCGTCGTTTCTGACGATGTGACAGTTCACGTAAAGACCAGTTTTATTTGCTCAGTGTTTGTGTTAGTGGGAAAGTAGTACTGGGGAAAATTCAAATGTTCATCGCTATCGATTTCGTAAACTATGCAGGCTATGAATTGAAAATTGAATTGGTGCACCTTGCACGCAGTTATCAGTACGCGGTGCATGATGCTTACCTTGTGTCTATCCGTGTACCTTGTGATTAAAATTTTGCAGCGACTTCATCGTCTCGCCATTAGCTCAGTATTTAGGCTCTAGGAGCATAAGCTGTGTGGACCGTTATGTTCCCGCTATACCGTCGGTCGCCAGTTTTTCGTCCGTCGCATTTAAAAAAAAAATTATGTTGCATGATCGTGATTGGTTAAAAATGGCAACAATAAGTGATTGTTAAAGGCACATAAACCCTTCCGGTAATGTCTTGCGACCCGTTGAGAATAGCGCTTGCATGCAACCTTTACACAGGTTAGAGTTTATGTCGCAAAATCATCTCGCACGAAAGTAAAAACAAGAATATGACTGATGGCGACATTACATACGTTTGATTTGAGCTCATGTCGCAAAACTGAGTCGTGCATGAAAGCCAAAAGGGATGCATGTACCTTTAAGTGACTAAAGATTCAAGTGGTTGGTTAAACACAAACACCACTACGGAAACAATGTGGTGTCGACGCGCCATTAAGCCTCAATCCCCCCCCCCTCCCTCCATAAGGTGGTCGGAGAATATGCGTGTACCTCGCATGCACGCTGCACAATTTTTTATTTATTTGTTTTTGTGTCAACTTCGGTTTTGCCAATTTATTCAAACAGGTACATTCTGCCCGGTTGACTCTCATGTGTGGCTCAGTTTTTGCAACATTACTTGAGACGCGTGTAAATGTTTCAAACACTTTCATTTTACTATTTTCCCCTTCGTAAGAAACGGTTTTGGGTATTTATAGCGTCTAACCAAACCACTCAAATCACTCAATTTTGGTCCTTATCGACCCAGTTCGTCATCCTCATCTCATTTCATGGTATAAAAATGGGGGTAAATGTATTTTTAGTTCTCCAAACACGTTTTTAGTTCTCCAACAACGTTTTTAAACCACGTAAAACGGTCGGCCCGGCCGTGTTGAAGCGGCGGCCATGTTCCCGGGATACAGAGTAGCACGAAAAGGTGACTTCGACAAAACGGAAAGTAATGTTCCAAACTATGCTGCCTTGCTCGCATTGCCGGCGCTTCTTTAGTTTAGGTGGAAAAGAGTTTGGTTGCGGTTTCTGGTGTTATGTGTTTAGCCGCAGCGAGCGCGGCAGCGCGAGCAAGGCACGTAATTTGGAAAGAAACGAGGAAGAAAAATTATTTCCGTTTCCTTTCATTGCGACGCAAATCAGGTTTTCTTGCTACTCTGTCTCCTGCGAAACGGCCGGCGCTTCAACACGATCGCAAGTATTGTTTTACGTGTTTTCAATGGGTTTTTTTAAACCTTAAAACACATTTCCCCACGGTTTTTTAATGTGATGTGGGAAGAGGATGATGATCTGCGTCAGTTCGTAAAAAAAAAATGAGTGATTTGGAGTGGTTCGGTTAAACGCCATAATTTCCCGGTTTTGCAACATTCTCTCTAACCCATGTGAATGTTGCAATTTAAACTATTTGCTGGATGCTCGAAGATGGCAAGAAGGCTTGTACGATTTTTTTTCTTATTGCCCGAACTAATTGCGCTAAGCACACTGTTTTTATTCCAAATTCGATCAGTAAAGTAAATCTTTCTTAAAAATCGGGACAGAAAAAAAAGAAGATCAGGAACCTTCAAGCTCCCAAGATAAAAAAAAAATGCATTGGGTGCGTGAGTGATAAAACAAAAGAATATAAGTAAAAATAAAAATATTGTTGAAACGACAGCAACTTTATTTTTGGACTTCCAGACGTTCGTCCTTTGCCAGTTTTGGAAAATTTGGGATTCTGGAATAATTTTACTAACGAAGAGTAGCGTTCGCCAAAAAAAAAGAAGAAAAAAACACCGATCTTGGCACTGTATAATCGGTATTTGTTTATCTTAATGTGCCGGGACGCAAGACAAGATGCTGAAGATGCTTTACCTTTTCTCAGCCATGTAACTCTTAACTTAACTTTCTTACGGGTTAAAGGGCTATACCTCCCAGCGCCATTTTTCTCGATCCTCCACATCAAGTACGGCCCCAAAGGTCTGTTTACTTACCGTTAGTCTTTCCCTTGCTAAAAATCCTTTTTTAAATGTGGCGTCTAGGAGCTTTTCTGTTGAATATTGCTAACTATATTTAAGAACGACCCGTCACTAAATGATGCAATGCGCGCGTATACAATAATCATGACGTTTCATCTCTGTTTGTGTATCTACTAATTTTCTAATAATTACCATGAGATCTACAATCTAATAGACTAATGCGGTAAAAATTAAAATTAATTATTCCAATAGATCGCCGAAGCAAAATTATAAGACACTAGTCTAGAAAATTATAAATTGTGATTTTAAAATACAAGAATCATTTCGGTTTTTGACGACACGATCAATGGGTTCACGGTGGCTGGACTATTAGGCGCAATGCCAATTGAGACAGTAGCTATGTTTTTCACTGCGAGGAACGAAGCTACCGTCTCAGTTGACCTTAGCTGTGGTAAATACGCGGATATGATCGTCGCGTGGGTGTTGTGAGGCAGGCATAAGGTTATAAGATAGGCGGTATGTTGCTTTAAAGGAAAGCCACAACAATACGTGTACTAAAAGCGATGACGTCAGTGAAGGGTGGGGCGGGGAGTTCCCCACCCTCATCAAAAGCAAAAAAAAAAAAGAAAAGAAAAAAAAGAATCACCCTTAACGTCCCGTCCCGACAATGAACGCATGACATCCAGCCGACCAGCCAGACACCCCATAATCCTCTCTTAATGAGACAGCGGGCGTCTCTGTTGTCCACGTGGCCATGACACTCTCCCCACCCCCCCTAAATACACCTTGCTCCCCTCTGCGGTTCCCTTCAGACACACAGCAAAACTACAGAGAGCCAACCAACGCCATGACGAAGCATATTTCCGGATACTTCAACTAACCCCCCCCCCCCCGTTACGTCCCTCTCCCGTTAGAGGCGGGAGCCGACTCTATAGGCCTACACTCTCAAAACACGCCAGGAACTGAGAGATGGAAAATGACTGAGCAAAAATCCCGAGAAAGAAAGAAAAAAATTACCTCCCTTCTCAATATATTTTTTTTTTCGTTACCCTGATCGGTGTGCTTTTGTCGGCTTCCTCAAAACAAACAAGAGTGAGAGGGAAAAAAGAAAGGTGTAGGCGTCATCCGGTCCGGTCGCGTCCGTCCAGGAATGTTAGCACGCGGCCCTCGGGGCTCCCAAAAGACCCCTTCATTCAAGCCCGTCGCTGTTCGTATAGGCTCACGTTTCAATCAGCGCGTGTATTCAGACACCGTCAATGAGCGCGCACCACCTCGGGGCATTCCGGGAAACCCCCTCCCCCATCCTCATCTGACACTCCCTCCTCCCCTCCCTATTCAAAGAATGTTTTCAGCAAAATCATGCAACGATAATGAGAAAGCCGTGGAATCACTCCATAACGAAGCACCCTCCCCCCCCCCTCTATTCGAAGTGGATGGGGGGAAAAAAATTCATTCTTCTCATTGTGGGTTGTCGTGCTTATTTCGTAATTGTAATGACGTCATGAAGAGATGGGTCGTTTTCGTTCTGTGTGGTTAGTGGTAAGTCTGTACTAAATTTGTACACTTTCCTTTCCACTTCGCTTATATTTGCTTCCATTTTGCAGTTGTCACTCGTTTGGCAGTTGCAGAAGTGGGTTTCAATTTTTGTTTTTGATTGAGTGGCGTTTGTATTTAAGGGCCAAATTCATAATGACGGCTCAACTCAAAGTCTGAGCTGGTATTTTGCTAAGTCAGGGTGAAGCCTGAGCCTAGCTCAGACACTCTTTGGTATACATAATGAAATCCAGGCTCAGACTTAGCAAAGTACAGCTTTGGCGTGAGTTTGAGCCTAGCTCACACTTAGCAAAAGCAGAGCTTTGAGGAAAGCACGGAAACACAAATAGGATTATTTCTTGAGTCGACTCACGTTTTGAGCATGAGCCACAACTTGGCTTTGCCATTATGTATACGAAGTGAGCGAGGCTCAAACTTTGCAAAGTCGGCCTCACAGTGAAGCCTGAGTCCGTGCTTTGCTTTGGTGTCATTATGAATACTAAATTGCTAAGATGAGCTCGAACTCGTGCTTAGCTCACGCTGAGCCATCATTATGAATTTAGCCCTAAGTCCACTGCTGGATGGAGCAAGGCGTTGAACGCCCGGGCCCAGTAGTTCAGAATCCCCCCTTCCCCTTTATGGGGTTATGAAAACTAGTCAAAATGTAGAATGGTTACGGTAAGAAAAACGAGACACAAACGCGTAGTTACCCTTTTTAGTCCTAATTTCTCTCTCCTCGCTTTCCCTTGTGCAAAAGGTGTTAGCATACCGGACTTGGTCAATTTTCTCGCTGCCACTTTACACTTCACTCCTTTGAGTTAACGAATGTACGTCGTGTTTTAACTCTCGTTTTGGTCGAGTTGGAACTCGTGCAACTCGACCTAAACGAGAATTAAAACACGGCGTTCATTCGCCAACTCAAAGGTGCCCTAGAAGTGAAGTCTACAGCGGCAGCGAGAAAATCGACCAAGTCTGCAGGGTTTCTGGTCCAGTTCGTCATTGAATTCGGCTTTATATAGCCGCGGAGCGGAATTCCGTGACGAAGAGGCAAGCTTCGCGGCACATACAAATAAAACTTAGCAATGATGACGATTGCACGCCGCCCTAGCTTTGCAGAGAAGCCTCCTGAAGGGTTGCTTCCGAGTGACAGCATGTCTGTGTGGTTTTTCTCGTAGAGCCACGCCGTCACACTTTCCTGATTAGTAGAAAATAAAAGTCATTAAGTACAAAGGTGTCTATTTTTAAGACGTTTCGCCTCACAGTTCGGAGTCGTTTTCAAGTAAGAAAAGAAAATTTACGAACTACTCCCCCATGCAATTCAAACAAAAGCATTGGATATAAAAGAACCAAACCCTTTACAACTCTGCAGAATGTAAGGGTATTAAATACACAAGCAATCACAATTCAGAAACAGAAAGTGCTGAATCGCTATTACATAGCAGAGCTAACGATAGGAATGAATCTTTACTCATTCAGTCTGGGCCAGTAGGCAGCAGACAAATATAACTGCACTTGAAGGATTACCGTTGTATTTCGGCCTCACCAAACGTGCATGGAGGAGGGCAGCTTTTTCGGCGCCCTTTCCCCCACCTCCCTTTGCTCGGACACCGCGTGTTGTAAGTGGTCTGTTGCGTCTTGGACGAGCATTGACGTCAGTTGGATTTGGAATACGTCGCTTGTAACTTAACCTTAAAATGGCAACGCGCTTCGTCATGTGTGCTTAAAAGGACTTAAAAAAATCCTGAACCTTCATCTTAAACCCGGACCGCTGCATTGTGACTGAGGTTGGCGCTAATGATCTGGCTGTCGATGCTCCATGAAGCCTCATTTCTCACCCCCTTCATGTTAAATGAGTGGTTAACACGTCTTGAGATTCTTTTTGTTCGGATCTACTTTTAATTTATTCCTTGTTCCAACGGAAATCCTTTCTCCATTCCTACCCCCCCCCCCTTTAAAAAAAAGAACAAAAAAGGGCATGGACTTAGAAATCCAAACTCCTGCTCCCCCTTACAACTAATGCAATATCGGTCCTGCTGTCAACCACCCCTACACAGTAGCCGCCTGATTCTAACGTTTTACCTGGTTGCTATATAGAAACATTTCAATGTGCCCCTTGGCTAACGCTCCACATACGCGACAGAAAAAAATACTTTTTTTCTTTATTTTGTACACCCCCGCTTGTACAAAGATACCCGGGGGGGGGGGCTCTTTCGCCATGACAATAAGATAAAGAATTCTTCCTGAAAAAACAATTTTCTCATTCGCTTCTGTACTCACATTATTGACTGTTTTCGTTGCGATCCGGTAGAGCTAAATCCGCCGCCATGTTGGATTTTCCGATGACTTCTAGCTGAGAGAATGCAAAGGCGAGTCGTTGGCATAAACGCGCCCTTATAGTGGATGGATCTAAAATTTAAATCATCGTAGCTGAATGTTTCATCGGAAATGAGAAATTCTTCTTTGAATCTCAGTCGCAAGCGCAGGGACAATATTTTGCGAATTTCACCTTTCCATATTAACGCTTGTGTTGAAATTTCTGCGAATTGGGCACCTAATTATGTTGTTGTTGTTTCCAAGATGCGAGCATGTTTTGATTACGGGGATACTTGTCATCTTAAAAGCGCTGCGGCTGACCATCAATAGGGGATAGGTTCTGTTTTATCTTATTATTACGTCAAGGTGGTACCGTTTATTCAAACCAAAAGAATTTGCGTAGGTCCGAATACGTTAGTGAGTTGAAATTTTAAATTTCCAAAATCCAAATTTGATCAGATAAGCGAATCGACGGATTGGGTTCTAAAAAAAAAATCACTTTTAACACTTTCGCAACTTTGTTTATGTTATACAACCTCTCCCCATTATTTCCTCTGTTCACCCAAGTTTAAATCCCCCCAATCACCCGTTGCTTCTTCCCCCACCGGGAACCCGCCCTCCCCCAGATCCCTCTCCTCTCCTTTCCCGCCCTGCATCGAGAGGCTGCTGCCTGCACAGAATACGTCCCGGAATGCTCGTTCATTCAAGAATTTCATTTAAACAGGGGGTTATCGCTTCCATTAATCTCACCGTGCCGAACGCCAGGCAGTTGGGCCCACCAACCAACCAAACGCTCTCTTCTAGCGCGCGCTCCTGCCCGCCCGCCCGCGTTCGCCTTCTCACCCGAGTGTTGAAACGCTCCACTGGGTTCGGCAGGCAGCGTTTGGCGGCGCGCAATCTTGCAAATGTCGCCGGTATAATTCATTGGTAAGGGGGGAGGGGGGGGGAGGCGCCTTGGGGGGGTGGGGAAAG
>JAHWFP010220937.1:34156-60072 GCA_023313725.1 Lithobius niger
GGAAAGGTGGTGAGTTAGAAGCAGGCTTTCTGAAGCGATAAACAGTATCCACGGTGGGCGGGAGGGCGATGGATCAATTTCGAGCCGGCAAATTAGAGCTAATTTGTGAAAACTTAGGCTTTTACAGTCGAGGAATAATTAGATTTTGTGGTTTTCTCGCAGCTTTCATTGGTTCGTAATTAGCCTTGAGAGCTTCTGGTACTCTTCTGTGAAAGTAGGAGGGGAGGGGGAAGGACCTGGGGGGAGAGGGGCAGAATAACAGATAGGGGTTCAGAGCACGAAGCTGTGAAAAGCTATTCTCCATTTAGTCATATTAGTGTCTTCCCTACCCTCCCTCCTTACTTTTTTGGTGTTCGTCTTCTTGCCGTTCCTTTATATGATGGAAATAGGATTTTTTTTGAAAGAGGTCCTATAAAAGAGACCCTGGTTTTTATCTAGCTTTTGTGTGGTTGAAAGCTATAGCTTTGCATGCAAAATCCTATGACGATTACATTACATAAACGAAATAAGCAGTAAATATTAGTAACGAAGAAGGCAATGGGGAGTACATGAAGGGCAACGAGTTAAGGACTACGTGTAGGACAAAGAGCTAAGGAATATGTGACGGATAAGGAGTTGCGGAGTACGTGAAGGACAAGTCGTTAAGGAGTGCGTGAAGAACTATGGGTTGGAGAGTACATGAAGTGCAGCGAGTTAAGGAGTACGTGTAGGACAAAGAGCTAAGGAATATGTGTTGGACAAGGGAGTTCAGGAGTATGCGTGAAGGACAAGGAGTTTCGTAGTACGAGGACGACGGAATTAAGGAGTAGGATAAGGAATATTGAAGGACTAAGAGTACGCGAAAGAAAAGAGAGTTACGGAGTACGTGAAGGACAAGGATCTCAGGAGTACGTGAGGAATACGTGAACAAACACGCACTCCTTCACGTACTCCTTCAAATAAGGAGTACTTGAAGATGGATTAAAGGATTACGAAGGACAATGAGTTAGGGAGTACGCAAAGGACAAGAAGTTATGGAATACGCATAGGACTATGAGTTAAGGAGCACGTGACAGACAAGAAGTTAGGAGTTCATGAAGAACTATAAGATAGGAGTACGTGTACTGAAAACAAAACGTTCTACCAGTGGTTGGAATCGAACCAGCACATAACCCTCGTTAAGTTACAAACCAACAGATTTACTAAGATATGACCACATTAAAGTTAGGATTTTACTCAGGTGAACGGATTTTTTTTGTAGCGCTAAGGTTCACAGAGTTGGGTGTGTTCCCGTCATACGCTAGGTAGGATAGACTTAATTTTATCCCAACACTCCGCCTTCCAAACGGAATTCTTTATAAGTTCCTGGGGAAAATGAAGAATTGCATAAATTGATGTAACAAATCTCTAGGGTAATGTATGAATTTATTTAAAGGAGCAAAACTTTGCAAAACCAACACATAGACCGAGGAAATAGCTGAACGAGTAATGAGTTGAGCATTCAACTTTAACAAAACAATCGGGACGACTTTGTAGTCTGAAAAGTTTGCATTGTAATCTAACTCCGCCGCATTAAAGCGTGCCGAGAGTTACTTCCTCCGAACGCTTCTTCTTCTTCTTCTTCTTCCCTGACCCCCATCCCCCCCCCCCCATCCCACTTTGCTTATTAGCTAGGTAAGGAACGTTGATCCCGAGAAACCGAAATTTCTCCGGAAAGGAGAACAAACTTCGCCCGACCGTTCGTCCCTTTTTCTCGGGATGTTGGTTGACGCTCGCGTCGGAAGACGTCGCTCGTTTAATTAGTTGCGTTCACTCGGACTGATGGGCCGCCCCCACAAGACAGCCAAAACGACGGGGGTGGGGGTAAGGGGGGGAGGGGAAGAGCGGGCGGATGAGTCGGAGAGCGGGTGAGGGGTGGGATGTAGAGGGGGGCGGGCGGGCGGAGAACGGCCCTGCAAATGAGGTTAAAATTTAATTTCTTTACCATCCTTGCGAGTTTTGCAGGCAATTAAAAATGTGCTCATTGGCAGGAGTAGGACGATTAGCGTCAGGCGCAGGCGCTGCTGAGAGGCGGTAATTAACTGGGCGATGGTTTTTGGACGAGGTGCAATCATTACAGACGCCAGCTTCCTTGGCGGGAAACATGATCATAATTGCTTTTAGTTCTTCCGTACTGGAGCGCTGCCTCACCCCCCCTCCCCTCTCTTCCTCTGCCCCCAACCAGTCTTTTTTTCGTTGGCGTTTTTGTCTTTACCCCCTCTTCGATTTTTTTTTTATACTTGTATCCGTTTTCCCAGTTTCTTGTTTCTTATTTCCTTAGATCAACTTTTTAAAACTTTTTTTTTCTCCGTTGGAATAAAGTTCGTGTTGATTCAGTTCTTGTAATTCAGTTGGGAAATGTGAAATTTCTGTTCAGTGAAGTTTCGTTCGTTGTTTTGGATAGGATTTGTGCCCAGAAGCAGAATTTTTTGTCACTGACTGCGACACCAACTGTCGGAAAAAAATTATCTGTTGTTATCGTCTGGTTTTCATTGAATAACTTTTCACTGCTTTATCCTATTAATCTGGCTACTCCACCAATGGAAAGGACTCGTCGAGACGATTAAAATGGTGTAATGGAACGTTAAAATCGGTCAAAAATTGACAAAACGGCAGAAATTTGGTCAAAATTTGTGCACGGCGGCCTTCAACTGTCCGCGGCGTATAAACCTGGAAAAACTTTAAAAGATGGAAATTGGAAATCCTGGCTTAAAGAGAGCTTAAAAAAATGATTAGAAATTAGCGCAGTCCTGTATTTTTTTTCTTCTCGTAATCTCTCAACTAGTTGAGTTAACCAGCGCTTCGTGGCGACGAGTTTTTTGGGATGGAGTTTCTTCGTTACTTTTAATCTATAGTTCATTTGTTTTCATTTTTTAGTGAAGTTTTACTAATGTACCCTATATCATGCACATTGTATCATATATAATGATATTCCATCAATAGATTGCCAGATACTCCTTATTTCCAAATTGTTCACGCTTCGATTACCGATGACGCGCCGTGCCGTTTCCGTTGCCTGTCGTGCAGGGAAGCCAATAGTGAGCCAGGCGGAGCTTTTCGGAGCTGCGGCTGAGGCGCGTGTTTTAAGATGGTGCTCACGCGGATATACAAAACTGGTAGGATAAGCAGAGCCACTCAGTTTGGTACTATCATTGGAGCTGTAAAAGTTCGCAAGCTTTCCCGTTTAGTTTCGCAGGCTCTGTGTTACGAATCTTTACAAAATTTCCCAGTCCTTTAATTTTTTTATTTATGTTGCAAAAAAATAGTCACCCTTCAGTTTCATGTACTTGACCTGTTTAAAACCCAGAGGTGGTGCATCCTGAAAAAAAAAGGGGTGTAGTATAGGAGCCCGACTGAAATTTTTTACCTTTAATACTTTTCTGGTGCACAAAAAATTGCCAGTGATATTTTCATAATCAAACCACGATTAGTTGAAATTAGTGCGCATTAGCTGAAAAGTCTTAAAACATTCAAGTTGGAAAATAAAACTTTTTTCTTTCTGTCAAGCGGGATTTTTTTTAAATACATTGTACGCTAAAAAATATACACTAAAAATAGCTATAACTCGGTAAGACTATTATGGACTTTATGGGCGCAATCAACTTTGCCCTTTCTTTGACGTGCCCTTTCTTTCATATTTTCCTGCTTTCTTTTTTTTTCTGTTGTGCTACTGTGTCATTTGCAGTGATTGGCGCACATTGATTTAACAAAACCATTACTTTGTTAATTTGCTATCCGTAAATGGGAACATTATTTCTGCCTATGAACATTCTAAGAAGTTAAAAAAGCCACACAAAACGAATGCAAACAAAAAGCAAATCAATGTAACGTTTCGACTCGCAGATAGGAGTCATTATCAAGCATCTAAAATAAAAAGCTAAAAAGGAAGGTTCTTCATTACATTATAAAAAGTGCTTAGGCCTATCCTTATTTTAATAATCGTATTCTATTTACGACTACGTGACCTTCTAAATGTATTAGTTTCAGTGAAGTCTGTAACAAAGGCTTACCGAATATTAGGTATTTTTATTGCGTTGCATTATTTTCACTGTTGTTCTTTAGTGTTTTCTTTATTTCACGAATTGATTGCTTAAATTTGTCTAAATATTCTCTGTAGAGTCTTTACACAACCGTTGTCACTCGTAGCGGAACAAAAATTGGTTACTCCGACGGATTCCAGGTTGCAATGTGAAGTTCCAAAAATCTCCAGACTTGGCCTAAATTCTTTCCAACCTCTCTCACTCCCTTTCTGTCTCTCTCTCTCTCTATTTCTTTCTATCGCTCACTCTTTTTAAAGTTTTCGTTAGTAATATCCGTTTTATGAGGTGGAAATCGTCTGGCGCCACCAAGCATTCGACGACTAATCTGCAGATTGGCTGTTGGGTCCAAATGGCCCCAACCAAGATCCAACGTGTCAAACCTACTAGTGAGTCATGGTGCTGAGCGCGACGGCGTCTTCGTTTTTATTTTTATTTTTCTTGCTCCTTTTTTTTCCTTTTCTTATTAGATGGAGTGGGGGGGGGGGGGACCAAGCTGTGGGAGTTTCTCGCTGAACAATTTTCTAGGGAACCCGGGAGCACCTTCTTCCGTTTCGATGGCTTTTTTTCAGCGAGTTCCTAAATTCTTTGTTTTATTGCGTGTGTCCTATTTTGGTTGGTGTATCATGTATGCAGCCAAACACTAAATAATTGTGAATAAAGTGAATAAAAAAATCCAGCTAGTGCTACAAATAGAAAAAAATCCAAGTAAAACAACGTTTGCTAGAGGAATCCCCCCCCCCCAAATAAAAAAAAATATATATGTATTTTTCACCCCACCTTCTTAGTGGTGACATAGTGCTCGCTAAATTGAGTAGAATTGGAAATAACCGATTCAGACTAATATAAGGTTCCAAATATGAAACATTTTTTAAGGGTTACTCTTGTTTTGTAATTATTGTGCATTTCCTTTGCCGTATTACTGTCCCAAATTGCAGAACCTAATATTTGTATTTTTCTTTTGTTGCAGGTAAGGTTCACTATGGACATGTGTGGATTTGGATTTAGTTCATGCCTTAAGGCCAGTATACAGTCATAATATCGTAGTTTATTACATTGGGTGCTTTAGTGCCTGTGATCCACGTTCTGCTATAAAATGTATCGAGTGTTGTTGATCTTCTTTGCTTTCACCATGTTAATGTAAGCACATATCCGACGCCTTTAAATTTTTATAACGCTGCAACCCTCCGATTTAGTAAAAATATTATTGGTATCACACCAAAACCCAACAACGGTAAAGTGACCCACTAAGGTTGTGCCGTAGAAAGTAGTGATATCATCGCCAGAATGGCTGCCACCAGAAAATTGAGTAGAAATTCGCACATAAACCCCCATGGCGCCTTCTATGAACTTAGACGGAACTAATAGGAATGAGTCTCAGAATGGGTCTCAGAATGAGTCTCAGAATGGGTGGTCTCAGTCACAAATTCTCCTCCCTAACCCTATAAATTCTTGGTTTTAATTAGTTTCCTCCTGACAAAAAAAAATGCATTTTTGCTCACGCAGAATATTTCGTTGGCCCTTTTTACTTGTTTTGTCGCCCTTTCTGTCGGCTTATCGTTTGTTAGCTGTCAATGATTGCAATACTTCGTGGGAAAAATTGTCCGTTCAGCCTGAGGTAAACAGTTTCGGTTAAGAGTGATGGAACACCCAAAACAAACAACAAAAGATAAACTTTTTTGGTGGTTAGGTTTAAGCATGAGCAGAAGCCCTCCTTTTGTATCAACTTTATTGACAAGTAAACCAGCTCTATCCCATCAATTGACTGTTTACTCAAATGCGGGATGAGCCGGGCATCACCCTCACATTTCTTGGCGCCCGAACAGCTAGTTATGAATTTCTGCCCCTAGATCGGCATTAGTATCAAAACGCGGGCGAGGTTGATGTACGTACACAAGCCATTTAGAAAACCATCCACTCTAATGCCAACGGATGCTCGTGCGCAACGAGCTTGATCCTTGAGCGTCCGCAGACTCCTTCTCCACCTCCACCCCATCCCCACACACACACACTTCTTTTCTCCGCGTGCAGGGCCGGATAAAAACTCGCATTAGCTGCGCTCTTCTAGCCAATATGGGTCCCAAGGTTACTGCGGCCCCGGCGGACCACTTACATTATGGGCAAAAGAAAAAACAATATTGACTGCCTGACTCAGCCATAGATAAGTTCCCTTCTTTTACCCGAACCTCGATCGGCTACGCAGCAAAAGGACAGAGATTCAAGCAGAGCTAGTTTCTCCTTGGTTCGTTTTTTTTTAAACATATAATCTTTTTTTTTTTTTAGAATTTCCTTACAGATATTAGATATATACGCAAAATTGGAACGCAAACACATAATTACATGAGTGTGAAATGAATTCGTCACATATAAAGCGACAACCACGATAAGACCTAAATTTGGGGGTTTGTTTAATATTCCTGTAATGTGTGGCGCAGCGGCAACCCGGACTACTGCACTGTTACTGAGGTTGGCGCTAATGACCTAGCTGTCGACGCGCCATAAAGTCTCAACCTCCCCCCCCCATGCACATTTCCACTTCTAAGGGTCAGATACAAGCAGAGGTATTTTTTCTGTTTTTTTTTTTTAAATATATTTAGGGAAATATTAGGAGATGTACCACAAATATGTGACGTTAATAACCTAGAATACTGTATTCAGGTAATTTGTTTCCCTCATTTTCTTATAAGCTCGTTGTAGTTATTTTAAAGATTACCGCAAATTGTTGTAAAGGTGTTTTTCTAGTTGATGTATTCTTTTTTACCCTCACACGCGGGCTTGTACTCTTGTAACTAAGTATTCCATTTGTACTGTGAATAAATTTACTTATTACTTATTTAATTCGTCGCCTTTAAAACGAGCGCCATTGCAGTTGCACATTGCCGCAGCTAGGGAGCGTTAAACTAGAACCGAAGTGTGTAGAGATTTCGCCATAGATTAGAAAGTAAACTAGATGTCTCATCTTACCTATGGCAGGCGTACGCGGTCTCCTGGCGGTACCTGCGGCTACTATCTCCTCTGCTAGTGCTTTGCGTGCGAAGCGGCACAGACGCAAGGCATTATCAGAGGTATTAGTAGCCGCAGCGGCCGCCAGAGCCCTGCGTAGGCTTGGAAGATGTATGATGCGATATTTAGTTAAATTTCTAGTCTACGATTTCGTCCTATTGTTTAATTCCAGTTCCAGGATTACTTAAAAAAACACATGGCCTTTTCTTTCGTGTAGCGCTGAGATTTCGAATTTGGCTACAAACTGTAGCAGTAGCAACTCTCTTAAAAAAAAAGACTCTCCTACAAAATATGGTTCGCTAAAAAAAAGAATTCCATACCTGAAAAGTCCCATTTTGTTTTTGCCTTTGCCTGACGAAGAACAGCAAAGTGAGAGAGGGAAAAAAAAAAGACTGAGTTAGGGACTTTATGGTCTAAACTTTAAGTTTACTTTAGGTCTAGGGGAAATTATCTAGGACTACAAGACCTAACGAGGTCGTACCTAGTAAAGGCCTATTAGCAAAAATTACCTTTAACTAGGGGAACCTAGCAGGGTTCGAATATGACCAGTCTAGTAGCTGGCCCTAGGCTAACAGATTTTGCATGCTTGGTGCGTTTCTTTTATGCGATTTGGTTACCCCTGACAACCGCGAAATAACAAGGGTATTATGGGTAATGGAAAGTTTGAAGGTTCGAGATAACAGAATAAGGAAATGAACCTACAAGAATTAGATTTGCCTAACTACGAAAGATTAAACAGGTAAGACTCAAGATTGGCCATCGGCCCCAGCAAACATGCAGGTACATATGCAGGTGCAACATTGCTTTTGTTGTTTTCACAGTATCATGATTTCTCGAGGGCTCGCAAAAGAAGACCCTTCCGCGTGTTTTGGGGTTCCTTACCCAAACTAAGGTTATCCCCCCTCCCTCCCTCCCGCCTCCTCCTTATGCCTCTTACCCCAGCTGCCTTTTCTCCGAGGGGTCCTTTGTCGGCGCGCGTGCAGGGCAAATCAGTGCAAATCTGACCTTTTGGTGAAGCAGCCAAGCTGAAAGACTTGATGTACCGTTTAATGGACAATGTTTTCCCCTAATGGGCTATCTCATTCTTCCAATGCATTGCTCGTGATGGATGGCGACTACCGCTCCCCCCTCCCCCTTCCCCCTTCTCCTCGGCACTGCATTTACATGGTTGGTCGAGAGGCTAGCTTTACGGTCGTTCTCTCGCCTGCCTTCCTATGCCATCCTTATTTTCAAGTAAGTCCGTTAGCTGTTGCTTTGATGCCCACATATGATCTCGACCCCGACTCTCTCTCTCACTTGACCCCTGGCCGAGCCTCGCTCCCGACCCCCGTACACCCTTTGGCCAAAGGTGCTTTGAATGTTACTGCAGGGGGGGGGGAGAGTGAATGGTGTAATGGTTTGCGGCAGAATGAGGGTGTTTCGGCGTAATTTTCAATTCGAAATATTTTGGTGGGAGATTTTCGTGTTTCAAAGGAGTTCGTGCTTTAATAAAGTTCAGTCAATATCGTAGTTGTGAAAGTAACGCAATAAAAATTTCCAGCGGGGAAAAAACCACAAGTTCATAAAAACAGGGTACAATATTTTAATTTTTGAAGGGGACTTCCCTTCGTGGTCAAAAATAAACGTGCTGACACAACTATCTTTAAATGACAACACCCGCTTGTTGATAATCTCGCGCAGCCATCTTGGAACAGGTCTTTCCTGTTCAAGATGGCGGCGCGAGATTATCAACAAACGGGTGTTGTCATCTTAAGATAGTTGTGTCGGCACGTTATTTTTGACCAAGAAGGAAAATATCCTTTGAAAATTAAGATATTGTGTCCTGTTTTTATTAACTTGTGGTTTTGCCTGCTGTCAGGGGCGGAAAGTTTTGTGGAGTTGGTGCTGTTAGGCCATGAATTCGACCACCCGGTAATTCTAGGGTATGCTATTCTTGGCATTCTTGGCATACCTTGGCCCATAGGTTGCCAAGGTAAATGGCCACTGATTCTCTTCAGCAGGTCCATCATTACACATATATACAGCCTTTTGAAAATTTTACGTTAGGTTAGAAAATTACAACGATTGCTCCTAATGCGGAGACAAAATTTATTAGACATTTTTATACTGACTTCTCTTCAATATGCTTTCTGTAATGTAACCCAAATCTTGTCATGATTATTCCGCATTAAATAAGGATTAACTACTTCAAGTTTGGCTTCTACATTGAACACACGTTACAACCCACATACCACAAAGCGTACATTCGCGTGTTGTTTACGGTTATACGGAACTACAGAAAAACAACCGAAAACAACGTCAAACAATATCAACCTACGTTTCCAAAATTTGAAACGACACGAGAAAAGAATCAAACATTTCCAAGTCGATGAACACAATTCGAAAGAGTGAAAAAAAAGGTGGGGGGGGGGGATTAAGGCTTAATCATGGCGCATCGACAGCTAGGGCATTAGCACCAACCTCAGTCACAGTGCAGTGGTCCGGGTTGCCACTGTGACGCGTATTACGAGAGATGTTAAACAAACCCCATATCGAAATCTGGGCAATCCGGCCTACGGCTGGTTCTGTTTTTAAAATTCATGCATCAAGGAATGAAAGAAGATATATCCGCCTTGACGAGGACGAATCAGTCCTCTGACCAGTCGGGCGCGCTAACCAATATGTCACAATAGAGGCTTCCTAGTTTCAAGCTACAAAATTACACCTCAGCGTGCTACGGCCAAACACGCTACGTCAACCCAGTGGCGCACCCAGACTTGCTCCTCCAAAGACCCGAAATTGACAGTAAAACTGAGCAATTGCAAGCACTTCCATTTTTTTCCTTCTGACATCAGAAGGCCCCTCTTTTTCGTGTCAAGAAGGATAACGTTGGTTTATATTACAATGCTCTCACCAACAACCCAAATTCGTTCTCCGAGCCTGATTCCTCTCTTCATCCCCCCCCCCTCCTTCCCCCTCCCAAATTACGAAACATAAATTGCATTGAAGCTGAACAAAGAAATACGAAATTTGCTCCCATTATGAGAATGTTTCTCAAATTAAGCTTCTCAAACAAAGCATGAAAAAATCACCGACGTTTTTAAAAAAATACGTTAGCTTTCGGACCCATTTTTTCCCCCTCCAGACAAGATTCCTGTATGCGCTACTACGTCCACCCGTGCTACAAATAGTCTTTTCAACTACTTCCAAGTATAGAATCTAGATTTTTTGTGGTATCTTTTCGGATTTCACCTTCATCTTGCCATTTGCTTTGCAAGGCCGATCACTACAATGCGGACCATCTATTCCCCCGAGTGGTCATCGACTGGCCAGAGAGAGAGAAAAGAGTAGGAGAGCGTGCAGCATGCCTTGTCCAGCCGGTCGGCCATTAGCATCAGCGGCCAGCCGGGGCCCATTAGACCTGCACGCGTCCGCCTTATCGCTGCTCCACTGGCCACTGCCTCTCTCTCTCTGTTTCTGTCTCTAGCCAGAAAGAGAGATCCATCGACCCGAATATTTATTTCTTGGTCATCCTTATAACCCTGATCCTTGGCCTTCCAGAAGAAATGTTTCGCGAAAATGACGTCGGGTGATCGTATTTAGTTTACAAATGCCGCCAAAGATACGGTCGTTGCGAAGTCATTTTCTCTAAATTGAGTTGTTAAGTGATTCGCCTAAAATGCCTGCAGCTATTAGGCCTAAATTACAATGCCTGACGAATTCTTTCTGTTATGAGTGGTGCAGTGGCAGCCCGGACCCTTGCTCTGCGACTTAGGTTGGCGCTAATGAGACGACTTTTGTAAACTAAGTATACAATCACCATATTGACGTAATATTAGCGTCATTTGACGTTGTTGACGAGGGATTTGCCCTGAAATGCCTGCTAATAGGCCTACATTACAACGTTTGACGTACGCTCTCTGTAATATGTGGCGCAGTGGTGTCCTGGAGTAGCACTGTGACTGAGGTTGGCGGTAAGGACCAAGCTGTCCACGTGCCATTTAGCCTCTCCCTCCCCCAACGCTTGATGTATACATAAGAATCGTGGAAGATCTGTTGTATGTGTTGGAACATCTCTAGCAGGTGCAGAGTGTTCGGACTTACCATCATTGACAATACAGACCAACAACTGCAGGTTCTCTACTCATAACCTTTATGAAACGCCAAGCCAAGCTCTGAAAATTAAAAGCATTTTCCAAATAAAGCATACTCGGGAAACATTTTGATGTCAACCATCTTCGACATAAATAAAAACGGAAGGTATACTACTCTGAAGATGCTGTGGACTGAGTGTGTTACGCCACTGCGTATCCGATCAGCCTTCACACGAATTTGTATTGGCACACAACTTGCAACGTCAGTGCGTAGTTCGTGCGCAGGCTGAGTGGGGACGGTGATTTGTTCGGTATGCACCCAGCTTCTTCAGAGTTTGGAAAGACGGACGGAATCTATAGTTTTCTGAGTCAGTGAAAGGATGTGTGCAGAAATAAATTGTGGTGGGGAACTGCAGACCGACTATCACGGGAAGGGTACTTGGTATTTCGACCAAATCAGTCAATGGTTTGCTATGTTGCTTTCATCACTGTCTCCATACTATAGAGCACCGTCCTCGCTGTCCGTTGCTCATGGCAACCGAACAACGCGTGCCTCCATCTTGTAGTGGTGGGGTAAATAATCGCGTATGAAGCAAGCAGACGACGTTACCTGGTTTAGCCATGGAGGAAGGAATTCGCTGGAAATCTAAACAAGGACGAAGCCTCTACTCCTCTTTTGTTGCCGCAACCAGAAATCCGACAATCGTTAACCATCTTAATGGATAAACACGACACCAGCGCTGATGGCACGAAACAAGCCAAAATAACAAAATGGCGGAAAGCCAAGCCGTCTTCCCCACCAGTCTAGCCAGAGGTCGGGCTCCACGGCCACATGATGGCAGTACCGCAGCAAACTGTGACGTCACAGGTCACTGCTCTATACGCTCTCTTGGAGGTGTTGTTCCCGTTACGATTGGTCCAAAAAATAAAATTAAAAAAAAATTGGTCCAAAAAACTGAATTACAGTTCCAGAACAGTAAAGAATGCGAGGTTTCGTACGCGTTTCTGTCTGGAAATGGCAAAGCCACGTCAGAGATGCAACAAAACGTTGTGTTAATCTCTCGTTCGTCCGTCGCCTTTTTCAGTGGTAAGCTAGTCAAGTGGAATTCAAAAATCAAGGCAAATTAAAACATCGTAGCTTCTTTATGGCGTTCCCGACGTAACTCAATGAAATAATAACATTTGATTGTCACATTGAACCACTAAAGGAAGACACGTAACCGTAAAAAAACAAAAGGATTCCGTTTAGACGCACATTAGCTTAATTACAATAAAAAGTCTCGACACCGTGTTGCATGGATGAATAAACCTACTCTCGAACCCAGTGCTTCGTCAGCTGGTATACCTACAAATTAAAACTGCAGGTAAAAAAAATTGGGCCTAAAATCTAAAACTAGGCCTAAAAGCTAACATTTTTAACCGGCAATTACGATCGCTGTTCCACTACGTGATGGAGGTGTGCGTCTCAACATTTTCGTTGAAAAAGCGGCGAAAGTGCACAGGAGACCGGCTGCGGCTTAAGTAGTCGCTGCAGCCGCTTGCTTTATATTGCAGGAATATTGAACTTGCAGCGACCGGGCCTCTTGAAATTCTACTGATACGTTCGGTTATTAAATTTACTGCTTGCCATGGTGGTAATCTTTGAATTCAGCCACCAGTCTGGTCAGTTGTTTGCGGTAAAGGTCAATGTTTTAGGGACGTCCAATGTCTTTTTCCTATAGTTTGGACGCCAGATGACCAGCGAGAGAAGAGAGGCAGTCTGCGAGACACGCAAGGCAGCCGGCCGCGCTCGCACTGGCAGATTAGATCCGGCCGAGCTGCTCTGCTGTCGCTCCGTCCTCCTAATGGCCGTTCGCTCTCTTGCCCGACTGTCTTGTTGTCATTCGTTTGCTTTTGTCTTTCGCTCCGTCTCTCATTCCTTGGTAACGGATGGACCAACCGAATACTGGTACACTTGCCTTCTTCTTTCATTTATTCCTGTTTTACATGCGCTGCCCGACGTCGTTTACGTAATCCGCCTTGGGCTAGCGTAACGCGTGGCGAGGGTTTCTTGGAAATGGAGACTAAGGGGGGTTTTGAGAAAGAAGAGGGGTGGGGGGGGGATGGGTAGACGACTACACGAGAGTGGAAAGATGACGATTAGATCCGGTGATTTAAATAACTGCTGTTTCTGTTGGCCCAGCTTACGACTGTGGCGCTGAAGTCGTGATAAACAGGAGCTATACTGTTGCACACTGATGGAAAAAAGTATAAAGTATCAGGCTCTATGCAGGGTGGTCCATACAGTACTGGAAAAGTATAGGCTTAAAATAGGCCTAAAATACTAGGCTTTCACAGCTTGTGGGCAGGGATCGCTTCCGATCTCTTATGTCGTACGGATTCTAAATGAAACAAAATGGGAAAAAAGGAAACAAATATTGTCCTTATACTAATTGCTGCCAACGTTCGTAATGATAACTTTGAAACTACTTTAGGCCTATTATAGGCCCATTTTAGGCCTAAATTTTTCCAGTACTTAAGGACCACCCTGTATACTTGCGAAAATATAATATTATTATTGATGCGATTTTCTGCTGATGTGAATTAAGAAAAGAGGAGAGAAGAGAGAGGAATAATAAAATAAAGCACTTTTATCGAATTTGGTTGCAGAAAAGCCACAAAGGGCACAAATCAATAAAACACTAAACATACAACGTTTCGGAACCTAGGCGAAAGCGTTTTCAAGCAGAAAAGTCAATAAATACAATTTGTCGGACATGGAGAAAAAATTTCACCGAAAGATGACTAAGAGTCAGTTATGCCATTTTAAATTCAGGTGTTTAAGAAGGAATAGCTGATGAAAAAACAGACTATACCATTTTACATGTCAGCTGTGGCTGAATGTGTTGGCTAAGTTGGCTAACACGTCGAATGAAAGAGACCCACTCCTCTTCGGGAAAACGACTAGATTGTTGGAAAGGTGGTGGGTGGGACTGGCCGTATATGGGCTGGTGAGCATGAGGTCGCCAAATGACGGAATTTAGTAAAACCCTTGATCCCCCCATAGAAGCAACTTCGCTACACTCGTCGCGGTCACGACGAAGAGATTCGTCCGCCGTTGCTTTTAAACTTAGCCAACACGTTCTGCTACGGCTGATACGCAATGACATAATCGTGACAGACGTGCAGAATTCGGTTTGAAATTTCATTTACAGATAGATGTAGTGGCGGATGTGAAGGGTTTTAATCATATTTTGCCTCTCTCTCTCTTGTCGGAGTTCACGCCATGAATGGGACAAGCAAATACCAGAATTCTTAACAAACAAGTGCGAAGTGTCATTGGGTGCGTATTCAAAATTACATGTATGCAAGTTGCCTTGTGATTGACAAGAACTCACAATCACACAATATGGCAATGAATTGAATTTTTGGCCGTATTAATTCAGGTCTTGTTCACCTTCCATTAAACAGGTACACAATTGAGTATGAACACAGTTAAGAAACCCATGACAACAAATACGTAACAATAAAAGTTAAAAACATTAAAACGTCGTGGGCAGCTGAAGTTGCTGCAGGTTTCAGACACGCCGACTTGAAAGTGAAGTTTCGAGATGGCCATCACAAAATATTTAGCTAATTGCCCTTTTAATGACGTCACGTTCAACATGACGTAGCCATAAAGCCTGCAAATGTAAGCCGCCCACGAAGTTTTATTGTACGTCTTTAATTGCAGATGAACAAGACCCGACTTAAAGGGCCGAAAATTAAATTCGTTGGTATATTATGGCATTGTGAGTTCTTGCCAGTCAGAGGACAACTTTGATACATGCTCAACTTCAACTCACAAATCAATTTTGAAGAATGTCAAAATTACAATTTAACAAGAGATACGGGTCAAATTCAACGTAACAGCAACAATCGCCACAACTCCATACGATTTTAGAACTTCAAAACTTGAAAAACTTGTGCTTAAACGAATGACCAAACTCGTTTAAACCAAACCAATTCAAGCATCGAGCAAAGGAAAGCGGTTGAAACGAAAGATTTCTGAAAGTAGGCACGAGGGACAACGAAGCGGAAAAAAATTCTCAAGTCCAGCAGAAAACGAGGAAAAGGCCAAAGGAACGAGAAAGAAAGAAGAAAAGGGAAAAAAATGGGAGAAAAGAAAGGGTCATAAATCTTGTCCAGCAAGAAATTTTTGGTGCAAGACGCACTTGCGAGGCCGGCCGAAACGACCTCTGGTTTGCAGGGGCGATTGCTTAGAGGAGGGGGGGGGGGGATATAAGAACGCCCCACACTCAGCTCTCTCTGCAACTGTGGAGCCTGCATCCCCGCTTACAATTCTGAATGGTTGCACCCTAAATCGTTGGGGGTGTTTTTCTTTTTTTCTTTTAAAGTATTTTTTTTTTTTTGTATGCCTTTTCTTTTCCTGGATCGGATCATCTTTTGGCGTCGTTTGCTGACCAAAAGTTTGGTTGTCGACGAATTTCAATTGGGCTTATCTCGTGTCTGGTTCGTTGTAGTGTCAGCACCGTTCTTTATAAATATCTCTTACAAAGGAACTGTTAGCCGTAAGAAAACAATGATAAATTAAATCGTTGGCTTATGTTTTTGTTGTGGTGTTTTTTTTTTAAGCACGTTTTTGTAAAGTAAGAATCATCAAAGAAACAATAGGGGGTAGCGACTACCTCGTCGCAACCGGTCTTCTGTACACTTCCGCCACTTCCGGGCCACTTCACACTTCCGTTTTTTTTTTAATGTGTTTTAGCTTATTTTGGACGCTGAATCTAAGGTGAAAACCGTTTGTCTCTATCTAGTACCATTTCATAAATGATGGGCTCACTTGCCGGCCACTTCCAGCCACTCATTGGCCACTTCCGTTTCATACTTCCGGTTTTTTTTTATTCATGTTTACTCATTTTTGGACGCTGAATGTAATGGTGAAAACCGTTTGTCTCTATCTGGTACCGTTCCATACATGATGGGGTCACTTGTGGGCCACTTCAAACTTCACGTTTTTTTTTTACGGCTTTTGACTCATTTTTTGGATGCTGAGTCTAATGGTGAAGACCGTTTGTCTTTTTATCTGGTACCGTTTTGGAGTCGAAAATGGCGACGGACCAACGAAATCGTTCCTATCTATAGTTTTCCCAGCCATCCCTGCACGAAAGACTGAAACGGATGCAGGATATGTAGACAAGGAGAGCTAATACGTTACTTTTAAAAAGAAAACGTTACTTCCGGTGTAAACATACGCGATGTGAGGAATTATGACGTCAGCCTCTGCCCAGATACATACAGTTAACACTATTCGTTCAGTAAAGTCGATGCTTGTGATGTCGTAGTGACATTCGCCATTCGCTGCTCAAGTCATATCTTTGCTCTTCTATCTAAATTTATATCCCTTCTTCGATAGCACCTGACGCTGTGTCCCATCCACATTATTTTTATATCTAGCTGGTAACACGTCTATCGCGTCACGGTAACGCAGCCGCCGGTAGCTTCCATACATATCCGCGTTGCTGATGAGCTACTCGCAGGCTGTTTCTCATCTGGCATTGCTGCTGTATATAGTTCCTCTCTCGCTTATGGCATTAGTAATGTAAATGCCAATGACATGTTTTGCGTAAAGATGGTAGTAGAGGACGTCAGCTGTACGAGTTGGTAAGAGGTGTGCGCCACATCCTCCAGGCTACTTTCAGGTCCTTTCTATGTACACATAATGTATGCACATAACTTTACATAAACTTGCGTGGCTATTGTGTCTTAATCACGTGATTTTTTCCTTCGTTTTTGAACTTGAAAATCCATCTAAAAATAAAAATGGTGTTCTACTTGGCGTTGAGGTTGTTTTATCGGGTGGAATTCTAGTGAGGATGAGATGTATCATCGATGATCGTGGATTGGTGAATACGATAAATAAAGATGGCTAATTTCCTCAAGTAGATCTATTAAAATTCAGGTTTGATGGCAAAATTTAAGCTTGCCCACCACGTTGCAGAACTAGTCTTCCAATCTATCTAATGGGATGAAGGGAAATTAATAGAATTAGGGACACGCCTGATGTAACTTATATTGGGGTAGGAATATTAAGGAGAATGCAATTCTAATGAGATAGACAAAACTGAATTGCAACTTAGACGGTGAGAGGTTGGCATCGGAATGGAATAATAACAAGAGGGTGATGACAATTGGTAATTCAATAAGTCCAAAAGATCGTCTCCTCGTAGGCGATGACACCACAACCATATAAGGCATGAACAGTATTTTAATTTTTGAAAATGTATTTTTTTCCTTGGTCACCTCAATAAAACAAACAATACAGTAATGCAAAATGAGATCTTATACCCCGTTATGTTATCTTTCGACGTCAATACTTACAAAAATGATGGAACGCAAGTTAAAAAAAAAACAAAAACAACTACCGAATCACCATGTTGGATTTGTCCAAGCCACTGACCTTTACAGTGTGTTTGCAGGTAACGATTTAAAAATGTCGTGCCAGTTTTCCTTGTTGGGGAAATTTCCGAAAATTAAAGCACTGTTCATGCCTTATACACTTGTGGTTTCATCGCGTATCAGGAGACGATCTTTTGTACTTATTCTGTACTTACACAAAATAATTGAAGTGGTAATACAATGTAATTGTTAGTCTACATGCGTGCTAATCGACTCCTGGGAAAGGCAGATTGAAGGAAGCATCCCTCACACAAGGCCTATTGAGGCACCACAGCCATGAGCTGCAGTGGTGAGCATGCCGTCCAGCAATGACGGAAGGGTTGGGCATTAATGCTAATGAAGGATGGATCCCTATAGTTGTGTGGTTCCTATTTTTCAATCGTGTTTGAAGCAAAGCTCCATTTTTGAGCTTAGACATCAACTTAAAATATTCATAAACCTTAAAAATGTAATGATCAAGTTGTTTTCGTCCCTTATCTTTTTCCGCCAGTGTGACCCCTCATTCTTATTTTGCTTTCTCGTCCATCTTTTCAAAATAGTTGTTTTATTTTTTATATTTCCAACCAGTACCATTTAAAACTTCCTGAAGGCCTTTTAGTGCTGCTGACTGCATACTTCCTTTAGAACAAAACTTAATCCTTTTTATTTTCTAAATATAAACTTTTTTTTTTATCCCCTCGTGTAGTTTCTTTTCATAACTTCCTACCATCATCATCGCGCATGTGGGACGAAGACCTTGTTTTATTGCTGTTGGTTTTTCGTCTACTTTTAGTTTGCATGCGTTCGGTCCTAAAGTTATTCCTTACTTATTTTTCCGCGAGAACCGACGATTTTGCAGTCGTTTGTGTGTCGTCAGTTGGTCCTTTATGCCCTTTGCCTCCCCCCCCCCCCCATCTCATCCTCCCAGGGTCTCGTCTTTCCCCACGCGCGTCCGTCAGAGCCGGTCGTAAAATTTTCAGCGCTGCGCATCAGATGAAATGGTAGCTCTCGTCCACACGAGATGGCCACGAGATTAAGTTTGTTGGCGTGTCTGCCGGTGGCATTGGGACCACCCCAATCCGACCCCTCTCTCTTCCTGGTCTTTTTCTTTATATATATATATTTTTTTTATATCTTTCTTCTTTCCAACTTCCCCCTCGATTTGGTGCGCGGACTCGTCTTAAATCGTCTCATGCCGAAACTTGAACAGATTTGCTAGTTGAACACGGTAAACATGAAAGATGTCCTTGGCCTTGCCCTTTACAGTATTTTTCTCTAAGTGTAAATGGTTTATCTTAATATATAAAACTCTTAACTCCGACGATCAGCGGTTGGGGACTAGTAAATGTAAAAGGAACAATATAAAACAATGTAAAAAGAAGAAAGCAGTGATGCAGCTGCAGAACATGTGCAACAGCTATCGCTTGTGTTACTATTAAACTAATGGAGGAATCTTTATCACAAAGTTGGAGGCCGGCTAAAAGGAAAGCCAAAGGGAAAACCACTTCTCCCCTCCTCCGCCCGCATTGAAAATGCACTCTCCCACTCTACCTGCATGGAAACAAGAGGCAGGCATGAGTGGTCGAGCAATCTGAGAAGTCGTCGGGAAGAGTGCCGGAAAAATGTCCCGGGAAATGTGTCCATACACTTAATTCATAACCGGCCCCGTGCATAGCACGGGCTTCCTCTAGTCAACAAATATTCAGTACATGAATCAAACAGAAGGAGGATAAAACCAAGGAGGAGTGAGCGGTGGGGGAAGGTATGGATGTGGATCGGAGTTGGAGCATGAGCAACTGTCCCACTCGGGTAGGAAATTGTTGAATGAAAAAGTAAGGAAGTGGTGGGAAAATGGGAAGGGAATATAGTGGGAGGGATTGGGAGGGGGGGGGCACCGACCCTTCCCCTCCAGTTGGGGAGGGGGGGTTGGATGGGAATGGGTGGCTACCAACTAGTAAAAGGTATGCTATAAAATTTTGAAAAGCACGTGCGTAGGTAAAAATAAATGCGTGTAGGCCACCAAGTGTCAAAAGTTAAGTTATCCAAGATAATAAAATTATGAAAAGCACGTGTACAGGCAAAATAAAAGTTCATATTATCATGGCCAATGGAGAGAAATAGTGAAAAAGTGGGGGTAGGGTCTTGACTGTCTTACCACCAATGTTAGACCTGGCAAGGACACAAAGGTAAGATGACATCGCCAAGTGAGGGAAAAGGAAGGGACAAAAATGGAATGCCGTAATTTTGTCACAACGAATGTGTTAAATAAAAAATGTAAAAGAATTAAAAAGTTGAAAACATGTAGGCCTACAAGTTATAACCTGCTTGCTGCTGTTTTCTTAGATTAAAAAGTAATCTAATAAAACAGCAAGTGAGTAAAATATAATTGTTAGTTGCGATTGTTCTAAAGTTAATGACACAAGTTACAACCCTGTGGGATCATTGACAGTGAAAACTCAATGGCTTAAGTAGTCGTAGTGGAAAAGCCCTTTTACATTATTACATTTCCCTTGAAAATATTTACATTCGTATAACACGAAGTAATAAAAATATGTACAGAGTAGCCATTAAGTTCGGGTGAAGCGAAATCAGGACGTTTCGGTTCCTAGATCGGAAACGTTTTCAAGTGAAGGGTTTAAAATATGTCAAAACAACAGAAAATAAATGTTTAAAGCAAACAGCAGAACGAATGGGTCATGGTTCTCAACCTTACATGTCTTAAGAATGTATAAGGAGCCATACCATTGTGTGCGCGGCGTATCTTGAGTCCTGGAAATATTTTATGAGCGGATACGTCTTCCTGGATGGGGCGGCTTTAATCGACGGCCGCCATTGTTTTGTAACCATCTTGGATATCAACAAGGCACTCTGCTACCAAAAACGTACAATCGATTATCTGTGTTCGTTCTGCGGCGAACTCAAGATAGGCCGCGAACACTTTAAACCTATAAATTAAAAATGAAATAAAAAGTCGGCATGATTAGCTGTTTTTAATTTTAGTATGATACCTTGCATCCTTAAGACCAGTAAGGTTTAGAACCATGACCCATCTGTTCTGCTGTTTGTTTTATAAATTTTTTTCTGTTGTTTGACATGCTTTAAACCCTTCACATGAAAACGGCTCCGATCTAGGAACCAAAACGTCGTGATTTCGTCTTCACCTGCATTTGATGACTACTCTGTACATATTTTTACTTATTAAACTGCTTGTTAGCTTTCTGCTTTTTGTTAATACTTCGTATCTTTCCACAGCGGAGGGCAGGTCAACAGGAAGTGCTTACGGTTTCCGGCACCGCGGAGCTTAACGCAGTTGTAAATCCTGCTTCATCGTTATCTGGCGAAGGATGCTAACTGATTACGAAACGGAGCATGTTGGCGAAGACTTTTGAAATGATCTTCTTGCAAAAGAGTCTTTCCCCGAAAAACTTTGGTCTTGCTAACATAATGGAAGAAAGAGACGATTGCTTGGTTTTGGCTGCTGGTTGTGTTTCGTTCGTTTTCGCAGAGAGAGGCACCAGGGCGCACATCATCATTTCTCAAAGCCAAATCGAATTACTGTTGGCCGCCATTGACTCTCGTTGCAAGTCTCGTCCCTGCGCCCCCTGTGAACGGGAAGCTCCAACTCTGTGGCGCTTTGGTAAAGCGTATGACGCTTGCGTGGTTCAGCGCGATTGTGCCGCCTGGTGACGATGAAGGGAAGCGGGAAGCCTACCTCCCATACTATGAGGGCTTCCCTACTTCCCTTATCCCCTCCTCCCTCCCTACATTTCCCCGTTCCCTTTTTCCGTTTCCTTCCCCCACATCATCATCGTTATCCTCTTCCCTCGCTCGCCTCGCGCCTTTTCTCAAATTCTCATTTTGCATTCACTCGGACTTTTGCCGTTATGATGAATGTGCTTCTTTCTGTATGAACGCTGCCGTCGTGCGCGTGAAGATTTGGTCGTTTTGGTCTAGGGGACAGTTTCCGTAGCGCGGAAAATTGCGGTTTGAGCCTGTTCGTTTCGAGCATTATTGCAAATACTTTTTTTTATCCCCCCTCCTTCTCCAACAGTTCATGGTTAGTGTGATTCATTTAAAATCCCAAATGGAATGCATGCGGGTTTTGAGGAACGCATCATATGCTCAAAGTATTTTTAATGACTGGTATGTAAGTAACCCTATTGCGTTTGTGTGTGTGGATCTTTCCGAATGCTTGCTGGAACTTTTACTATCAGGAAGTTAAAATAAGTTTAGTAGACCATAAGTTTCATAATTTCGTAAATAACAACTAAGGATTTCACGAAAATGCAATGCGAATTGTATGTATTAGAAGCGTTAATGCACAAGTTAAAGGTACATTCCTCCCGGTTGGCTTGCAAAAGTTATTTCCCACAGGATATTCAAATATAGTAAGAAGGTAGGCCTATGTCCTTTTAACGGTGTTTACCCGTTTTGCCGAATCCCGTTTCGCTGATTCACGTCTCGCCGAACATTTTCCCCATTTCGCCGAAAATAAAGCACTGATTAAAATCCGACGAAAGGGGAATTCCCGTTTCGCCGAATTCCTCTTCACCAAATGAAATTATTTGTATAAAATTTGACGTTGGAGAATTTAAATATGCATTCTACTTGGAAGGAATTTGTGATTAGTTGCGGTATCTGATGTTATATGTTTAGCCGTGGCGAGCGCGGCAGCGCGAACGACGGTCGTAATTTGGAACTTACCAAACTCCCGTGTGTGCACGGTAGTTTGTGGCGCTCAACAGCTATGTTATCGGGCAAGGCGCACTACGGAGTGCTAGCTCCGTGAGTTGTGTCTTGCCGTACGTGTAAGCCGTTACAAAGTGACACCTCTGTGGTTGTCAGTTAAGCTTGAGTGCAATCACGGTTCGGACCACAAACTTGGTGGCACCCATTTGTGCTCTGATATCACTACTTTCTATGGCGAAAACTTGATAGGGTTTTTGTATGGTTTGATTTACTTCAGCATTGGTATTTCGTTTTAAATAGGCCTAAACCTTATTTTTATGCCGCTCGTAACGAAGTTAAAACGTAAAGCTCCGAATCCTGGTGAGAAGCGGCTTCGTCTTTCCGAAAAAGTCGACTGTTCACGAAGGTGACGTCATTGCCCAAATATGGGCATAACGAGAAAGAAAGCGAACCTTCATCCTCAAAGTGAGGTATGCTATAATATAGAGGAGTGACATTTGCCGCCATATTGGCAGCAGTACGGGTTTTGGGGGCATAACTACAAGGTGCACTACATAAAAATGGAGGGAAAAACAACGGAAGAGCGGGTTTCTTATAGGCTTAAAATAACGTTGTTTTCTCCAACAACAATAATCGCGCGTTTTAGGTCTAAGAAATCACTCTTCACAGCATCGGCTTCAGTATGACGCCCTTCTGTTTCTCTCTGCAGTGCCCCTTGCAGCTAACCCATTAAGGCTCCAGCATAGAGTTATACACAATAATACTACGTCGTGTCACTGTGTATAGTTCTGTGGTTTGTTTGTCGGCGACCATTCAGAGACAGGTAAAGCTTTGATTTATATAATTACTGAGTAGAGTGGTGGTTTTTACAATGTAAGTCGACTCGTTTTGTGGACAGAAACCAAAAACGCTTCTTTTATTTGCGTTTTTTTTTGGTTGTTTATGTGGCTCGTTTCTCATAGATTGAGGTTGATTTTCTTCTGATACAAAATCCAGCGTGATATTCCATAATGTTCGATCGGACTATATCTTTGGTGGGTTTTCCCCGCTCTTGAGTGTCGGCCGTTCTCTGATGCGTTTGTTCGTTCGATCGTGCCAGCCCCCTGCCGATGCGCCCTGAGACGCCGGAAGTGAAGGCCGTGTACTTGGCGTATTCCGTTCGTTGCCGCCGGAGGGAGCCACCAGACAGACATGGCTACCGGATGACGAGAGAAAAAAGGGGCAAAAAAGAAGGGTGCCTTTTCCTTCTTTTTTCTTTATTTTTTTTTTCTTCTAGTGACCTGAGGAAACTACATTCCGTCGACTTTTCTTAAGTAAAATTTAGATGTCGACGTAGGTTTTCATCACCGTCTGTTTGGATGTGTTTTTAATTTTCATTAAAATACGTGTATCCCAGATTGTATCCTAGATTGTACTTAAACAGTAAACAAAATTATGGTGTTTCCAGCTAGAAAGACTTAAGGAAAAAATAAAATTTTAGGAGACAGGAAATCTGGAAATGTTTAGCTACATGTTATTACAGTATGTCTGTTGTTGAAAGGGGGGGGGGGGCAATACGTAAGATACATATATTCCGTGAAGCACAGAATTTGTTCCTTTATTGAAAACACAACATAAAGAACGCTTGTGTCCCGTGTCTGGCAAAGTTTCACACGCATTCACCTCTTCTTCCCTGTGTTTATTTTCGTTGTTAGTTGGGTTGTGTATGCTGGCGCCATCCAGCGACAACGATGGTAAAACCATGCAGCTCAAGAAATAAGCTCATTTGTTTCTTTGTTCATGATCTGCTCCAGGTAAAAGAGAAGGATGTGTTGGGACAAAAAATAAAAAATAACTCGGTGAATGTTTCGGTGTGTTGATGTCAGTCCTTTGAAGGGCCGTACCATTCGGAACTTGGCGATTCCTTTTACCAGTTTTTGTTTTTTGATATTATGTGAATTAACGGAAGAATGAGTAGGCCCTACGGTTAAAATCATAGCTGAATTGTTTGAGAAAAAGATGGAAGGCGTTATTCGGCCTTTTCATGGATCTTTGTGTTAATCTGTGGTCCTGTTGCACATATCCAGTGGTCACAACCGTAATGGTCAAGGGAGACCTGGTCGCCGTTATCACATCATGACTGTAATGACGAAAAATTAGTGGGAAGATCAAGGCACCATGTCAATCGCTGAGGTACACTGAACAAATAAATGAAAAAGTTTGTCAGCACAAAGAACTGGTAGTTTGCTTCCAGTTCTTTTTACGGTAAAATTACGGACGACATCATTAAAATAAGTCAACCGATGTGAAACGAGGTTTGCTAAACGCTGCCCTGTGGGGTTCTTAGCTGAGATTACAGAGAAATGTGATGTAAAAATAAAAACTGTTCACGATCATTAAATCTGACTGGTGACTGAACGGTAAAGTAACTAAAATTTGTAACAGTGTAAAGAAAATGTTAATTTAATGTTTCAAAAGAGAAGCCCGAAGGGCACAATGTCAACACAATCCGACGTTTCGAGTTGACTCCAGCTCATTATCAAAAGAATAAAAAACACACTTAAAATTGCGTGAAGGTGCAAACAGACAGCCCACGTGAATTTAAGATTTAAAAAATGTAAAAAACAGGAAGAAGAGAGTTACTTCTTTGTGCTGAAAGTGACCCAGCACAAAGTGGTTACTCTCACCTTCCTCTTTTTAAATGTTTGTCTTATTTTAAATTCTCCTTTTTTTTTAATTGTTCGAATTGTCGTTTTGACTTAGGCAGTTTTGCCTGCCTACGGCTGTCTGTTTGCACCTTTATGCAATTTTAAGTGTATTGGGTTTTTTTTTTCTTGATAATGAGCTGGAGTTAGCTCGAAACGTCGGGTAGTGCTGACATTGTGCATTTTGGGCTTCACTTTTTTTAACATACTTCGTTCCAGTGCTGACATTTTCCTTGGGTTGTAGAGATAATGTTCGCAATACACAGAATAGATTCCGTAGTTGCTGAAGCAGCTTGGCAGTCTCTCAAACTACCCGGGCCTCTACGGACTGGAAGGGATTCTTTTCTGTCACCTTGTAGTCACGATGACCAACACAGCAAACAAACCCTCATGCTGAATTTCTTGAGCCCAGTCTTAGGTGAAGAGAGACGCCGAAATTGGAAGTTTGTATTATCTCCCTTCTTCCTACCCCTCTCTCTCCCTTACCCCAAGCTCTCATTTTGACCAAGTGACATCCGACTCACAACCGCAAGAGAAGAATTTTTCAACAAATGAAATCTCAAATGCTAGTGGGTGTCATTTTTTACTCACTTTCATCTCAATCCGAGGATGTGTATATCACATAGGAGGGGAACTGTGTTGTCTGAGCGAGAAAAATGGCATTTGGGGACTCTTTTGGGGGTGAGAAAACGACAAAAAAGTTGAGGTAGGGGAGAGGAAAAGTGTCTCTACTACCCTCACACTCCCCTCTTCGATTCAACCCTTTCTTTTCCTTCCCCTCCCCACTCCCCCACATTCTCTCTTCAGCACGAGAGAGCTTGCGTTCGCTGATTACTGGAATTGCTTGTCGCAGGACGGGTTCGTGCAGGAGGGGAGTGGGGGGGGGGGAGAGGGGTTCCACTCGCTCGCGCCATTGTTGTAATCATGCTAATGGGCGCGGGGGGCGCCGGAGCTCATTTCCCAGCATGCAGCGCGCTCGTGTGTGCGTTTGTGTG